>JAXIVJ010001461.1:5000-135000 GCA_036785665.1 Chirona hameri | reverse complement strand
CCCGCACGCCCGCACGCCCGCACGCCCGCACGCCCGCACGCCCGCACGCCCGCACGCCCGCACGCCCGCACGCCCGCACGCCCGCACGCCCCGCACGCCCCGCACGCCCGCACGCCCGCACGCCCGCACGCCCGCACGCCCGCACGCCCGCACGCCCGCACGCCCGCACGCCCGCACGCCCGCACGCCCGCACGCCCGCACGCCCGCACGCCCGCACGCCCGCACGCCCGCACGCCCGCACGCCCGCACGCCCGCACGCCCGCACGCCCGCACGCCCGCACGCCCGCACGCCCGCACGCCCGCACGCCCGCACGCCCGCACGCCCGCACGCCCGCGCGCCCGCGCGCCCGCGCGCCCGCGCGCCCGCGCGCCCGCGCGCCCGCGCACACGCGCACACGCGCACACGCGCGCCCCGCGCACCCGCGCACCCGCGCACCCGCGCACCCGCGCACCCGCGCACACGCGCACACGCGCACACGCGCACACGCGCACACGCGCACACGCGCACCCGCGCACCCGCGCACCCGCGCACCCGCGCACCCGCGCACCCGCGCACCCGCGCACGCGCGCACGCGCGCACGCGCGCACGCGCGCACACGCGCACACGCGCACACGCGCACACGCGCACACGCGCACACGCGCACACGCGCACACGCGCACACGCGCACACGCGCACACGCGCACACGCGCACACGCGCACACGCGCACACGCGCACACGCGCACACGCGCACACGCGCACACGCGCACACGCGCACACGCGCACACGCGCACACGCGCACACGCGCACACGCGCACACGCGCACACGCGCACACGCGCACACGCGCACACGCGCACACGCGCACACGCGCACACGCGCACACGCGCACACGCGCGCACGCGCGCACGCGCGCACGCGCGCACGCGCGCACACGCACACGCACACGCACACGCACACGCACACACACCAGTCCCGGAAAACTCTGCAATGACTGTTCGTCACGTGCCGGGGTCGGCTGCGCAGCGGCGTGGCGGCCGACAACGCTCTGAACTATCTGTCAACACGACTATCGCTGCCTCCTATCGCTGAGAAATGTCGCCCCCCCCCCCCCCCCCCGAGGCCGGCCGCGCCGCAGCTGCAGTACAGTGGCGGGAACTTCGCGCAGCTGCATCTGTGTACCGTACTGTAGCTGTGTACAGTGTACAGTGTACAGTGTACAGTGTACAGTGTACAGTGTACAGTGTACAGTGTACAGTGTACAGTGTACAGTGTACAGTGTACAGTGTAAAGTGTACAGTGTACAGTGTACAGTGTACAGTGTACAGTGTACAGTGTACAGTGTACAGTGTACAGTGTACAGTGTACAGTGTACAGAGTACAGTGTACAGTGTACAGTGTACAGTGTACAGTGTACAGTGTACAGTGTACAGTGTACAGTGTACAGTGTACAGTGTACAGTGTACAGTGTACAGTGTACAGTGTACAGTGTACAGTGTACAGTGTACAGTGTAAAGTGTACAGTGTACAGTGTACAGTGTACAGTGTACAGTGTACAGTGTACAGTGTACAGTGTACAGTGTACAGTGTACAGTGTACAGTGTACAGTGTACAGTGTACAGTGTACAGTGTACAGTGTACAGTGTACAGTGTACAGTGTACAGTGTACAGTGTACAGTGTACAGTGTACAGTGTACAGTGTACAGTGTACAGTGTACAGTGTACAGTGTACAGTGTACAGTGTACAGTGTACAGTGTACAGTGTACAGTGTACAGTGTACAGTGTACAGTGTACAGTGTACAGTGTACAGTGTACAGTGTACAGTGTACAGTGTACAGTGTACAGTGTACAGTGTACAGTGTACAGTGTACAGTGTACAGTGTACAGTGTACAGTGTACAGTGTACAGTGTACAGTGTACAGTGTACAGTGTACAGTGTGCAGTTTACAGCGCTCAACAGGAATTCCGTGGCCCGGCGGGTATACTACGGGCTGGTACCGGCTCCTGCTCGGGGGGGGGGGGGGCGGGGAGGGTGACTAATATCGGCTCCATGTTCGGGGGGGGGGGTTGGCTTATACCGGCTTCCTGCTCGGGGGGATGACCTCCCGCCCCAAGGTTGCTCGCCGCTCATAAGGTGTATTGACGATGTAAATATGTAACGCGGCGACCGGCGAGGCTCACGCGTGTTGGGATAGATACGAGGATACCAGGACGGCGATTGATAATGATAACGGAGCCTCCCGTCTCCCGTCTCCCGTCTCCCGTCTCCCGTCTCCCGTCTCCCGTCTCCCGTCTCCCGTCTCCCGTCTCCCGTCTCCCGTCTCCCGTCTCCCGTCTCCCGTCTCCCGTCTCGTGTGTGTGTGTGTGTGTGTGTGTGTGTGTGTGTGTGTGTGTGTGTGTGTGCGTGCATCTGTAAAGTGTATGTAAGGTGTATGTGTGTATGTGTCTGTATGTGTGTATGTATCCGTATGTGTCTGTATGTGTGTCTGTATGTGTGTCTGTCTGTGTGTCTTTATGTGTGTCTGTATGTGTGTCTGTATGTGTGTCTGTATGTGTGTCTGTATGTGTGTCTGTATGTGTGTCTGTATGTGTGTATGTGTCTGTATGTGTGTCTGTATGTGTGTCTGTATGTGTGTCTGTATGTGTGTCTGTATGTGTTTATGTGTCTGTATGTGTGTCTGTATGTGTCTGTATGTGTGTCTGTATGTGTGTCTGTATGTGTGTCTGTATATGTGTCTGTATGTGTGTCTGTATGTGTGTCTGTATGTGTGTCTGTATGTGTGTCTGTATGTGTGTATGTATGTGTGTATGTATGTGTGTATGTGTCTGTATGTGTCTGTATGTGTCTGTCTGTGCTGTGTCTGTCTGTATGTGTCTGTCTGTGCTGTGTCTGTCTGTGCTGTGTCTGTCTGTGCTGTGTCTGTCTGTGCTGTGTCTGTCTGTGCTGTGTCTGTCTGTGCTGTGTCTGTATGTGCTGTGTCTGTCTGTGCTGTGTCTGTCTGTGCTGTGTCTGTCTGTGCTGTGTCTGTCTGTGCTGTGTCTGTCTGTACTGTGTCTGTCTGTGCTGTGTCTGTCTGTGCTGTGTCTGTCTGTGCTGTGTCTGTGTCTGTGCTGTGTCTGTCTGTGCTGTGTCTGTATGTGTCTGTCTGTATGTGTCTGTCTGTGCTGTGTCTGTCTGTGCTGTGTCTGTGTCTGTGCTGTGTCTGTATGTGCTGTGTCTGTCTGTGATGTGTCTATCTGTGCTGTGTCTGTCTGTGCTGTGTCTGTATGTGCTGTGTCTGTATGTGTTGTGTCTGTCTGTGCTGTGTCTGTCTGTGATGTGCCTGTATGTGCTGTGTCTGTCTGTGCTGTGTCTGTATGTGCTGTGTCTGTCTGTGCTGTGTCTGTATGTGATGTGTCTGTATGTGCTGTGTCTGTCTGTGCTTTGTCTATATGTGATGTGTCTGTATGTGCTGTGTCTATCTGTGCTGTGTCTGTATGTGCTGTGTCTGTATGTGTTGTGTCTGTCTGTGCTGTGTCTGTCTGTGATGTGTCTGTATGTGCTGTGTCTGTCTGTGCTGTGTCTGTATGTGCTGTGTCTGTCTGTGCTGTGTCTGTATGTGATGTGTCTGTATGTGCTGTGTCTGTCTGTGCTGTGTCTGTATGTGATGTGTCTGTATGTGCTGTGTCTATCTGTGCTGTGTATGTGTCTGTGTCTGTGTCTGTGCTGTGTCTGTTTGTGCTGTGTCTGTGTCTGTGCTGTGTCTGTGTCTGTGCTGTGTATGTCTGTGCTGTGTCTGTGTCTGTGCTGTGTCTGTCTGTGCTGTGTCTGTCTGTGCTGTGTCTGTCTGTGCTGTGTCTGTCTGTGCTGTGTCTGCCTGTGCTGTGTCTGTCTGTGCTGTGTCTGGCTGTATGTGTCTGTCTGTACTGTGTCTGTGTATGTGCTGTGTCTGTCTGTGCTGTGTCTGTCTGTGCTGTGTCTGTCTGTATGTGTCTGTTTGTGTTGTGTCTCTGTCTGTGCTGTGTCTGTATGTGCTGTGTCTGTCTGTGCTGTGTCTGTCTGTGCTGTGTCTGTCTGTGCTGTGTCTGTCTGTGCTGTGTCTGTCTGTGCTGTGTCTGTCTGTGCTGTGTCTGTCTGTGCTGTGTCTGTGTCTGTGTTGTGTCTGTATGTGCTGTGTCTGTCTGTGCTGTGTCTGTCTGTGCTGTGTCTGTCTGTGCTGTGTCTGTCTGTACTGTGTCTGTATGTGCTGTGTCTGTCTGTGCTGTGTCTGCCTGTGCTGTGTCTGTCTGTGCTGTGTCTGTCTGTGGTGTGTCTGTATGTGCTGTGTCTGTCTGTGCTGTGTCTGTCTGTGCTGTGTCTGTCTGTGCTGTGTCTGTGTCTGTGCTGTGTCTGTCTGTGCTGTGTCTGTATGTGTATGTCTGTGTTGTGTCTGTCTGTATGTGTCTGTCTGTGCTGTGTTTGTCTGTGCTGTGTCTGTATGTGTCTGTATGTGTCTGTGTCTGTGCTGTGTCTGTGTCTGTATGTGTCTGTCTGTGCTGTGTCTGTCTGTGCTGTGTCTGTCTGTGCTGTGTCTGTCTGTGCTGTGTCTGTGCCTGTCTGTGCTGTGTCTGTCTGTGTCTGTCTGTGCTGTGTATGTCTGTGCTGTGTCTGTCTGTGCTGTGTCTGTGTCTGTGTCTGTGTCTGTGTCTGTGTCTGTGTCTGTCTGTGCTGTGTCTGTCTGTGCTGTGTCTGTCTGTGCTGTGTCTGTCTGTGCTGTGTCTGTCTGTGCTGTGTCTGTGTCTGTCTGTGCTGTGTCTGTGTCTGTGCTGTGTCTGTCTGTATGTGTCTGTCTGTGCTGTGTCTGTGTCTGTGCTGTGTCTGTGTCTGTGCTGTGCCTGTCTGTGCTGTGTCTGTATGTGCTGTGTCTGTATGTGTATGTGCTGTGTCTGTCTGTGCTGTGTCTGTCTGTGCTGTGTCTGTCTGTGCTGTGTCTGTCTGTGCTGTGTCTGTCTGTGCTGTGTCTGTCTGTGCTGTGTCTGTGTCTGTGATGTGTCTGTCTGTGCTGTGTCTGTGTGTGCTGTGTCTGTATGTGCTATGTCTGTCTGTGCTGTGTCTGTCTGTGCTGTGTCTGTCTGTGCTGTGTATGTCTGTGCTGTGTCTGTCTGTGCTGTGTCTGTCTGTGCTGTGTCTGTCTGTGCTGTGTCTGTCTGTGCTGTGTCTGTCTGTGCTGTGTCTGTCTGTGCTGTGTCTGTCTGTGCTGTGTCTGTCTGTGCTGTGTCTGCCTGTGCTGTGTCTGTCTGTGCTGTGTCTGTCTGTGCTGTGTCTGTATGTGCTGTGTCTGTCTGTGCTGTGTCTGTCTGTGCTGTGTCTGTCTGTGCTGTGTCTGTCTGTGCTGTGTCTGTCTGTGCTGTGTCTGTCTGTGCTGTGTCTGTCTGTGCTGTGTCTGTCTGTGCTGTGTCTGTCTGTGCTGTGTCTGTCTGTGCTGTGTCTGTCTGTGCTGTGTCTGTCTGTGCTGTGTCTGTCTGTGCTGTGTCTGTCTGTGCTGTGTCTGTCTGTGCTGTGTCTCTGTCTGTGTTGTGTCTGTCTGTGCTGTGTCTGTCTGTGCTGTGTATGTCTGTGCTGTGTCTGTCTGTGCTGTGTCTGTCTGTATGTGTCTGTCTGTGCTGTGTCTGTGTCTGTGCTGTGTCTGTATGTGCTGTGTCTGTCTGTGCTGTGTCTGTCTGTATGTGTCTGTCTGTGCTGTGTCTCTGTCTGTGCTGTGTCTGTCTGTGCTGTGTCTGTCTGTGCTGTATCTGTCTGTGCTGTGTCTGTCTGTGCTGTGTCTGTCTGGGCTGTGTCTTTCTGTGCTGTGTCTGTCTGTGCTGTGTCTGTCTGTGCTGTGTCTGTCTGTGCTATGTCTGTATGTGCTGTGTCTGTCTGTGCTGTGTCTGTCTGTGCTGTGTCTGTCTGTGCTGTGTCTGTGTCTGTGCTGTGTCTGTATGTGCTGTGTCTGTCTGTGCTGTGTCTGTATGTGATGTGTCTGTCTGTGCTGTGTCTGTCTGTGCTGTGTCTGTCTGTGCTGTGTCTGTATGTGCTGTGTCTGTCTGTGCTGTGTCTGTCTGTGCTGTGTCTGTGTCTGTGCTGTGTCTGTCTGTGCTGTGTCTGTATGTGTCTGTCTGTGCTGTGTCTGTCTGTATGTGTCTGTCTGTGCTGTGTCTGTCTGTGCTGTGTCTGTCTGTGCTGTGTCTGTATGTGTCTGTATGTGTCTGTGTCTGTGCTGTGTCTGTGTCTGTCTGTGTCTGTCTGTGCTGTGTCTGTATGTGCTGTGTCTGTATGTGCTGTGTCTGTGTCTGTCTGTGCTGTGTCTGTCTGTGTCTGTCTGTGCTGTGTCTGTCTGTGCTGTGTCTGTGTCTGTGTCTGTGTCTGTGTCTGTCTGTGCTGTGTCTGTCTGTGCTGTGTCTGTCTGTGCTGTGTCTCTGTCTGTGCTGTGTCTGTCTGTGCTGTGTCTGTGTCTGTGCTGTGTCTGTCTGTGCTGTGTCTGTCTGTGTTGTGTCTGTCTGTGCTGTGTCTGTCTGTGCTGTGTCTGTATGTGCTGTGTCTGTCTGTGTTGTGTCTGTCTGTGCTGTGTCTGTATGTGCGGTGTCTGTCTGTGCTGTGTCTGTCTGTGCTGTGTCTGTGTCTGTGCTGTGTCTGTATGTGCTGTGTCTGTCTGTGTTGTGTCTGTCTGTGCTGTGTCTGTCTGTGCTGTGTCTGTATGTGCTGTGTCTGTCTGTGTTGTGTCTGTCTGTGCTGTGTCTGTATGTGCGGTGTCTGTCTGTGCTGTGTCTGTCTGTGCTGTGTCTGTCTTTGCTGTGTCTGTCTGTGCTGTGTCTGTCTGTGATGTGTATGTCTGTGCTGTGTCTGTCTGTGCTGTGTCTGTCTGTGCTGTGTCTGTCTGTGCTGTGTCTGTCTGTGCTGTGTCTGCCTGTGATGTGTCTGTGTCTGTGTTGTGTCTGTCTGTGCTGTGTCTTTATGTGTATGTCTGTGCTGTGTCTGTCTGTGCTGTGTCTGTCTGTGCTGTGTCTGTATGTGTCTGTATGTGTCTGTGTCTGTGCTGTGTCTGTGTCTGTATGTGTCTGTCTGTGCTGTGTCTGTCTGTGCTGTGTCTGTCTGTGCTGTGTCTGTCTGTGCTGTGTCTGTGTCTGTATGTGCTGTGTCTGTCTGTGTTGTGTCTGTCTGTGTCTGTCTGTGCTGTGTCTGTGTCTGTGTCTGTGTCTGTGTCTGTCTGTGCTGTGTCTGTCTGTGCTGTGTCTGTCTGTGCTGTGTCTGTCTGTGCTGTGTCTGTTAATGTGTCTGTGTCTGTGTCTGTCTGTGCTGTGTCTGTCTGTGCTGTGTCTGTCTGTGCTGTGTCTGTCTGTGCTGTGTCTGTCTGTGCTGTGTCTGTCTGCGCTGTGTATGTCTCTGCTGTGCCTGTCTGTGCTGTGTCTGTCTGTGCTGTGTCTGTCTGTGCTGTGTCTGTGTCTGTGCTGTGTCTGTCTGTGCTTTGTCTGTATGTGTCTGTCTGTGCTGTGTCTGTCTGTATGTGTCTGTCTGTGCTGTGTCTGTCTGTGCTGTGTCTGTCTGTGCTGTGTCTGTATGTGTCTGTATGTGTCTGTGTCTGTGCTGTGTCTGTGTCTGTATGTGTCTGTCTGTGCTGTGTCTGTCTGTGCTGTGTCTGTCTGTGCTGTGTCTGTCTGTGCTGTGTCTGTCTGTGCTGTGTCTGTCTGTGATGTGTCTGTGTCTGTCTGTGCTGTGTCTGTCTGTGTCTGTCTGTGCTGTGTCTGTCTGTGCTGTGTCTGTCTGTGCTGTGTCTGTCTGTGCTGTGTCTGTGTCTGTGTCTGTGTCTGTGTCTGTATGTGCTGTGTCTGTCTGTGCTGTGTCTGTGTCTGTGTCTGTGTCTGTGTCTGTCTGTGCTGTGTCTGTCTGTGCTGTGTCTGTCTGTGCTGTGTCTGTCTGTGATGTGTCTGTATGTGTCTGTGTCTGTCTGTGCTGTGTCTGTGTCCGTGTTATGTCTGTCTGTATGTGTCTGTCTGTGCTGTGTCTGTGTCTGTGCTGTGTATGTGTCTGTGCTGTGTCTGTCTGTGCTGTGTCTGTCTGTGCTGTGTCTGTATGTGTCTGTGCTGTGTCTGTCTGTGCTGTGTCTGTATGTGTCTGTGCTGTGTCTGTCTGTGCTGTGTCTGTCTGTGCTGTGTCTGTCTGTCGGTGTCTGTGTCTGTGCTGTGTCTGTGTCTGTGTCTGTGTCTGTGCTGTGTCTGTGCTGTGCTGTGTCTGTCTGTGCTGTGTCTGTATGTGTCTGTGCTGTGTCTGTCTGTGCTGTGTCTGTCTGTGCTGTGTCTGTCTGTGCTGTGTCTGTCTGTCGTTGTCTGTGTCTGTGCTGTGTCTGTGTCTGTGTCTGTGTCTGTGCTGTGTCTGTGCTGTGTCTGTGCTGTGTCTGTGTCTGTGCTGTGTCTGTGTATGTGCTGTGTCTGTCTGTGCTGTGTCTGTCTGTGCTGTGTCTGTGCTGTGTCTGTCTGTCTGTGTCTGTCTGTCTGTGTCTGTCTGTCTGTGTCTTTGTCTGTGTCTGTGTCTGTGTCTGTCTGTCTGTCTGTCTGTCTGTCTGTGTCTGTCTGTCTGTCTGTCAGTCTGTCTGTCTGTGTCTGTCTGTCTGTCTGTCTGTCTGTGTCTGTGTCTGTGTCTGTGTCTGTGTCTGTGTCTGTGCTGTGTCTGTGTCTGTGTCTGTGTCTGTGCTGTGTCTGTGCTGTGTCTGTGCTGTGTCTGTGCTGTGTCTGTGCTGTGTCTGTGTCTGAGTCTGTGTCTGTGTCTGTGTCTGTGTCTGTGTCTGTGTCTGTGTCTGTGTCTGTGTCTGTGTCTGTGTCTGTATCTGTGTCTGTGTCTGTGTCTGTGTCTGTGTCTGTGTCTGTGTCTGTGTCTGTGTCTGTGTCTGTGTCTGTGCTGTGTCTGTCTGTGCTGTGTCTGTGTCTGTGCTGTGTCTGTCTGTGCTGTGTCTGTCTGTGCTGTGTCTGTCTGTGCTGTGTCTGTCTGTGCTGTGTCTGTCTGTGCTGTGTCTGTCTGTGCTGTGTCTGTCTGTGCTGTGTCTGTCTGTGCTGTGTCTGTCTGTGCTGTGTCTGTCTGTGCTGTGTCTGTGTCTGTGCTGCGGGCGGACTTTATGTGTCAGTATGTGTCTGTAATTTAGAGATGCAAAAAAATCACCAAAAACAGGAACCGGCCCCGCACCGCCACCGCTCATGCATGAGTTGAGACCGGCATCAAGCCCGGCCACATGTGGCAGCACCCGTCAGGCCCGGCACTCGGCAGCTAGCAATCTGCATGTATACTTCATTCTACACTTAAAATCTTATAGCAGGAATATTTATAGTTTGCAATGTGCATGTTGCACCATTTTAACACACACCTGGATATATATGGACCATGGAGTAAATAAATCCCACATAAGTCAGAACTTGAGATAAATAATCAACAACAGACTAACAGGAAAGTGGAACAGGTCAAGGTGAGTAGACTTCTTTCATGTTTGGTGGTTTGCAAAAAATTAAAAGCATAAAAATAAGACGCATGATAGATATATAATAGATCATGCAAGTCCAACCGAGCAGCTTAAAAGTATGTAATAAGTATGCATTCATCACTCAACATCACACAATGCAATGTTTGGGTTGTAATTGTAATAGCTTCTACAAACAATGTTGAGGTACTACAACCTACTTACCTATTTGATCAATGTTGACATGGACTAGTAAATAATCAATATACTTCACAGGATAATGGGGAAAAGGCAAGTTTTCCTGGACATTTAAGTATGACAAACTTACTAAAAACATTGGGAGTGACAATCATATCTTGAATGATAAAAATAAAATAATCAACCTGTTTTAAATTACAGAGTATCATCGGTTTTCTCACTATCCAAGCCCAGATATCTATAACTAACATCCAAGCCAGTCACACGCACAGAGCCACTCTTATACGGCCTTGGCACATATTTATACAGCCTTGGGCAGTGGGCACAGAGAAACAAAGCTACTTCACTGCCAAGGCCAAGGCCGTACAACTGCCTTGGTACAACTTCACTGTGCTGCGCGTAATGGCGGCTAAAGTATTTGACAATTGTGAAGCGTTGAGCTTAAAACGGCGCAGACAATTAATCCCGTCACCGAAATGACTAACTTTATCACCATAAATAACTGAAATCACCAAAATGAAAATATCAACATATTGCGGATTCGGCAGATGGACTTCTTAAAAAAATATATAAACTTGAACTGGCCCCAAGGGTTAGGATTTGTAATACAGCTTATTTTCGAATATGAACATCAACAATTGTCTTCACGCAATTCTAAGGCGTCGCGATTCTGAGGTGTGAAATTGTGAATATCTGTCAGCGACACATTCGCGAATATCGATCTGCTGCTTAATTGACACACGTGATTCTTTTACGGCCCAGTCCTGGCGAATTCGTCACAAATGTGACTCATCAAAACACATTGTTTGGAAATTGGTTTTGAAGGTGTTGTTGGGGAGGGTGCCACGTGTAATTACGCAAGGGCATATATAAATTAGGAAGCTATTGTGATAAGAAGTTGAAGTGGAACTAGACAGGTTTGCATTCTGGGATAGGTCTTGGCCACTTAAGATTTCTTTGCAAAATGTTTTTTGTTTGTGTTTTGCAGTCTTTCCACCTTTATAATTGTAATTACATACAATACAATATTTGTTCACTACCAAAACTACAAATGATATGTCTTGAATATGTCCTTTCTCATGTGGAACTAAATAGTAAATATGTATCAATAAATAATATCAGTAATATGTATTTACAATAGTATTAACAATAATTATTATCATATACGTGGGTGGTTTTGTTCCATAGGTACTTATTTGTTATACAAAATAATTTTGGGTGACCTGGGGCAATGGGATGACTAAATATAATATTGTATGCCACCCCACCTAGTTACTAGTGATGACAGTGGAATATGATTTGGGGTAGTTGTTTCTGTTTGACTGCACTCGACTCGCACTGCTGCAGTGACTGAGCTGATGAATTGATCATGAATTGACCCTGTAGTTTGATTTATTAAGTTTCACTGGTGTGTCCACTCCTTACTAGGTCGTACTAGTTATCACTTATAATTGTTAAGCTGTGACATTGTTATTTGTTATGATGGCGTTTTACTGTTTTATATTTTGCTTTCTCAATTTATCATGATCTTTAAGCATGTATGTTCTGACTTCTGCCAATATTTATATTTATATTTAATTAGTTCTTTTTGGTAATTGATAACTTGTGCTGAGCCCGGCATGAGACCGGCAAGTCTGAGTTCAGACACAGCTTCAGGCACGCCGGGCCTGAATTTGGTCCCAGCGCCGGCTCCGTGGTCCTGAAATTTGCGTCTCTAGTCTGTATGTGTCTGTATGTGTGTCTGTCTGTGCTGCGGGCGGACTTTATGTGTCTGTATGTGTCTGTATGTGTGTCTGTATGTGTGTCTGTCTGTGTGTATGTATCTGTATGTGTCTGTATGTGTGTCTGTCTGTGCTGCGGGCGGACTTTATGTGTCTGTATGTGTCTGTATGTGTGTCTGTATGTGTGTCTGTCTGTGTGTATGTATCTGTATGTGTCTGTATGTGTGTCTGTCTGTGTGTGTGTATCTGTGTGTGTCTGTATGTGTGTCTGTATGTGTGTCTGTTTGTGTGTCTGTATGTGTGTCTGTCTGTGTGTATGTATCTGTGTGTGTCTGTATGTGTGTCTGTATGTGTGTCTGTTTGTGTGTCTGTATGTGTGTCTGTCTGTGTGTGTGTATCTGTGTGTGTCTGTATGTGTGTCTGTATGTGTGTCTGTTTGTGTGTCTGTATGTGTGTCTGTCTGTGTGTATGTATCGGTGTGTGTCTGTATGTGTGTCTGTATGTGTGTCTGTTTGTGTGTCTGTATGTGTGTCTGTCTGTGTGTATGTATCTGTGTGTGTCTGTATGTGTGTATGTATGTGTGTCTGTTTGTGTGTCTGTATGTGTGTCTGTTTGTGTGTATGTATCTGTATGTGTCTGTATGTGTGTCTGTATGTGTGTCTGTCTGTGTGTATGTATCTGTGTGTGTTTGTATGTGTGTCTGTATGTGTGTCTGTTTGTGTGTCTGTATGTGTGTCTGTCTGTGTGTGTGTGTATCTGTGTGTGTCTGTATGTGTGTCTGTATGTGTGTCTGTTTGTGTGTCTGTATGTGTGTCTGTCTGTGTGTATGTATCTGTGTGTGTCTGTATGTGTGTCTGTATGTGTGTCTGTTTGTGTGTCTGTATGTGTGTCTGTCTGTGTGTATGTATCTGTGTGTGTCTGTATGTGTGTCTGTATGTGTGTCTGTTTGTGTGTCTGTATGTGTGTCTGTTTGTGTGTATGTATCTGTATGTGTCTGTATGTGTGTCTGTATGTGTGTATGTATCTGTTTGTGTCTGTATGTGTGTATCTGTATGTGTGTCTGTATGTGTGTCTGTCTGTGTGTGTGTATCTGTATGTGTGTCTGTATGTGTGTCTGTCTGTGTGTGTGTATCTGTATGTGTGTGTATGTGTGTCTGTCTGTGTGTGTGTATCTGTATGTGTGTCTGTATGTGTGTCTGTCTGTGTGTGTGTATCTGTATGTGTCTGTATGTGTGTCTGTATGTGTGTCTGTCTGTGTGTATGTATCTGTATGTGTCTGTATGTGTGTCTGTATGTGTGTCTGTATGTGTGTATGTATCTGTATGTGTCTGTATGTGTGTCTGTCTGTGTGTCTGTATGTGTGTCTGTATGTGTGTCTGTCTGTGTGTATGTATCTGTATGTGTCTGTATGTGTGTCTGTATGTGTGTCTGTCTGTCTGTATGTGTCTGTATGTGTCTGTATGTGTGTCTGTATGTGTGTCTGTCTGTGTGTATGTGTCTGTATGTGTCTGTATGTGTGTCTGTATGTGTGTCTGTCTGTGTGTATGTATCTGTATGTGTCTGTATGTGTGTCTGTCTGTGTGTATGTATCTGTATGTGTCTGTATGTGTGTCTGTCGGTGTGTATGTGTCTGTATGTGTGTCTGTCTGTGTGTATGTATCTGTATGTGTCTGTATGTGTGTCTGTCTGTGTGTATGTGTCTGTATGTGTCTGTATGTGTGTCTGTCTGTGTGTCTGTCTGTGTGTATGTATCTGTATGTGTCTGTATGTATGTCTGTATGTGTGTATGTATCTGTATGTGTCTGTATGTGTGCCTGTCTGTGTGTATGTATCTGTATGTGTCTGTATGTGTGTCTGTATGTGTGTATGTATCTGTATGTGTCTGTATGTGTGTCTGTATGTGTGTATGTATCTGTATGTGTCTGTATGTGTGTCTGTCTGTGTGTATGTGTCTGTATGTGTCTGTATGTGTGTCTGTCTGTGTGTATGTATCTGTATGTATCTGTATGTGTCTGTATGTGTGTCTGTATGTATCTGTATGTATCTGTATGTGTCTGTATGTGTGTCTGTATGTGTGTCTGTATGTGTGTCTGTATGTGTGTCTGTATGTGTGTATGTATCTGTATGTGTCTGTATGTGTGTCTGTATGTGTGTCTGTCTGTATGTGTGTCTGTATGTGTCTGTATCTGTATGTGTCTGTATGTGTGTCTGTCTGTGTGTATGTATCTGTATGTGTCTGTATGTGTGTCTGTCTGTGTGTCTGTCTGTGTGTATGTATCTGTATGTGTCTGTATGTGTGTCTGTCTGTGTGTCTGTCTGTGTGTATGTATCTGTATGTGTCTGTATGTGTGTCTGTCTGTGTGTATGTATCTGTATGTGTCTGTATGTGTGTCTGTCTGTGTGTCTGTCTGTGTGTATGTATCTGTATGTGTGTCTGTATGTGTGTCTCTCTGTGTGTATGTATCTGTATGTATCTGTATGTGTCTGTATGTGTGTCTGTATGTGTCTGTATGTGTGTCTGTCTGTGTGTATGTATCTGTATGTGTCTGTCTGTGTGTGTGTGTCTGTGTGTATGTGTATCTGTATGTGTCTGTATGTGTGTCTGTCTGTGTGTATGTATCTGTATGTATCTGTATGTGTCTGTATGTGTGTCTGTATGTGTGTCTGTCTGTGTGTCTGTCTGTGTGTATGTATCTGTATGTGTCTGTATGTGTGTCTGTCTGTGTGTATGTGTCTGTATGTGTGTCTGTATGTGTGTCTGTCTGTGTGTATGTATCTGTATGTATCTGTATGTGTCTGTCTGTGTGTGTGTCTGTCTGTGTGTATGTATCTGTATGTGTCTGTATGTGTGTCTGTCTGTGTGTATGTGTCTGTATGTGTGTCTGTATGTGTGTCTGTCTGTGTGTATGTATCTGTATGTATCTGTATGTGTCTGTCTGTATGTGTGTATGTATCTGTATGTGTCTGTATGTGTGTCTGTCTGTGTGTATGTATCTGTATGTGTCTGTATGTGTGTCTGTCTGTCTGTATGTGTGTATGTATCTGTATGTGTCTGTATGTGTGTCTGTATGTGTCTGTATGTGTGTCTGTATGTGTCTGTATGTGTGTCTGTATGTGTCTGTATGTGTGTCTGTATGTGTCTGTATGTGTGTCTGTATGTGTCTGTATGTGTGTCTGTCTGTATGTGTGTCTGTCTGTGTGTCTGTCTGTGTGTATGTATCTGTATGTGTCTGTATGTGTGTCTGTATGTGTGTCTGTCTGTGTGTATGTATCTGTATGTGTCTGTATGTGTGTCTGTCTGTGTGTATGTATCTGTATGTATCTGTATGTGTCTGTATGTGTGTCTGTCTGTGTGTATGTATCTGTATGTGTCTGTATGTGTGTCTGTATGTGTGTCTGTATGTGTCTGTATGTGTGTCTGTATGTGTCTGTATGTGTGTCTGTATGTGTCTGTATGTGTGTCTGTCTGTGTGTATGTATCTGTATGTATCTGTATGTATCTGTATGTGTCTGTATGTGTGTCTGTATGTGTGTCTGTCTGTGTGTATGTATCTGTATGTGTCTGTATGTGTGTCTGTCTGTGTGTATGTATCTGTATGTGTCTGTATGTGTGTCTGTATGTGTGTATGTATCTGTATGTATCTGTATGTGTCTGTATGTGTGTCTGTATGTGTGTATGTATCTGTATGTATCTGTATGTATCTGTATGTGTCTGTATGTGTGTCTGTCTGTGTGTATGTATCTGTATGTATCTGTATGTGTCTGTATGTGTGTCTGTCTGTGTGTGTGTCTGTCTGTGTGTATGTATCTGTATGTGTCTGTATGTGTGTCTGTCTGTGTGTATGTGTCTGTATGTGTGTCTGTATGTGTGTCTGTCTGTGTGTATGTATCTGTATGTATCTGTATGTGTCTGTCTGTATGTGTGTATGTATCTGTATGTGTCTGTATGTGTGTCTGTCTGTGTGTATGTATCTGTATGTGTCTGTATGTGTGTCTGTCTGTCTGTATGTGTGTATGTATCTGTATGTGTCTGTATGTGTGTCTGTATGTGTCTGTATGTGTGTCTGTATGTGTCTGTATGTGTGTCTGTATGTGTCTGTATGTGTGTCTGTATGTGTCTGTATGTGTGTCTGTATGTGTCTGTATGTGTGTCTGTCTGTATGTGTGTCTGTCTGTGTGTCTGTCTGTGTGTATGTATCTGTATGTGTCTGTATGTGTGTCTGTATGTGTGTCTGTCTGTGTGTATGTATCTGTATGTGTCTGTATGTGTGTCTGTCTGTGTGTATGTATCTGTATGTATCTGTATGTGTCTGTATGTGTGTCTGTCTGTGTGTATGTATCTGTATGTGTCTGTATGTGTGTCTGTATGTGTGTCTGTATGTGTCTGTATGTGTGTCTGTATGTGTCTGTATGTGTGTCTGTATGTGTCTGTATGTGTGTCTGTCTGTGTGTATGTATCTGTATGTATCTGTATGTATCTGTATGTGTCTGTATGTGTGTCTGTATGTGTGTCTGTCTGTGTGTATGTATCTGTATGTGTCTGTATGTGTGTCTGTCTGTGTGTATGTATCTGTATGTGTCTGTATGTGTGTCTGTATGTGTGTATGTATCTGTATGTATCTGTATGTGTCTGTATGTGTGTCTGTATGTGTGTATGTATCTGTATGTATCTGTATGTATCTGTATGTGTCTGTATGTGTGTCTGTCTGTGTGTATGTATCTGTATGTATCTGTATGTGTCTGTATGTGTGTCTGTCTGTGTGTGTGTCTGTCTGTATGTGTGTATCTGTATGTGTCTGTATGTGTGTCTGTCTGTGTGTATGTGTCTGTATGTGTGTCTGTCTGTGTGTGTGTCTGTCTGTATGTGTGTCTGTCTGTGTGTGTGTCTGTCTGTCTGTCTGTCTGTCCTTGCTGCGGCCTGTATGTAGACACGTTACTCGGTTTGGTTGCAATGTAGAGATGCCACTTTTGTGCCCACATACCTAGCCACTAGCAGCAAGCAAGTATGTATTTCTTTTCGGGCAGGCAAGAGTGTAGAAATGCCACTTCTGTGCCCACATACCTACCCACTAGCAGCAAGCAAGTATGTATTTCTTTTCGGGCAAGAGTGGCTAGGCGAACTTCACTTCCCTGCTCAGCTAAACAATTGCAACGCCAAAGCAGACAGACAGAAATAATTGTCGTTTTTTTACTGACAGATTACGTCCACTACAAGTGTTTCGATGCCTTTCTCCTTAAAACCGTGCCGTTATCATGCATGCACCTCGTTTTACTTCCGGGCTCGATCTTAATCACGGGGTCTGGTCTAAATCCATGCAAATCTACTTTGTGTTCGAGTTTTAGTGCACGTGCCACGCGCCGCCACGAGTTTTAGTGCACTAGAACACGTGCCAACACGTGCCAGCCGCCACCAATCAGCAGAAAGGAATTTTCAGTTTCAACCAGTGGTGGAACTTTATGAAATCGGTTAGGGGCCCAACGGCCGAATGGTCAAGTTGACTTACTAAATGTCCAGTACTATACGTATATGTATATGTATATATAGTGTATAATTATTATATAATATACTTATTATAAAACTATTACAATTATTACAATTATGCAACCATTTTTCCGTTTCATATAGGAAAAATAAAAAATAAAAAATTATCTCCAATTTCCTTCTTTCAGCCCATAAAATTGACAAATTGAATATTGAATACTGAAATTGATAGGTAAACACTGACAAGGACGGCAACACAATTTCGAAGCCGTTAATTAAATGTTAAATTATCGCCATCGGTGGCCAATTAAACATGCATCTGAAAAACACGTTCCTCATACATAATGTTCACATGCCAGCCGGAGTCGGCAAAAATTAACTGACTCCGACTCCGGCAAAAATCACCTACTCCAATATACTCAGATTCCGAGTCCGAGTCTGCAAGACTGCTTCCGACCGACATGGCTCTCTCAGCCCGTGTAAGGGCTCTCCAGAATGACCAAGAGCTTTCTCAGACTTGCACAGGGCCCTCTTAGGTCTGCCAATGGCCCTCTTAGACAAGCGTAAGGCCCTCTCAGATCAGACGGTGGTCATCTCTGGTCGACCGATAATCCTCTCAAAGAAGAGGAGGGTCCTCTCTTAGGGCCTTCGGGCTCTCTTAGGCCTAAAAAGCGCACCCCACCCATGGACGATTAAGGGTCCTTTCAAACTGGTAAACAGATCTCTCAGACAGGCACAGGGCCCTCTCAGGCCTGACAAAGGTAGTTTCAGAACGACAAGGAGCCTAAGGCTCTAAGGCCTGGAAGATACTGTCTCAAACCAACTGAGGCCCCTCTCAGACCGCCGGGTTCTTTCCGGTCTAGACAATGGCCCTATAAGACCAGCCTGGGGCCCGCTCAGGCCTGGCAAGACTCAAGAGCCACTCGAGCCGACCGATGGTCCCCTCAGGCTGACTGAGTTCTCCTTCAGGCCAACCAAGGGCCCCTAAAGCCGACCAAGGGCCTCTTAAGACGACCAAATGCCCCTACCAAAGGCCTTCTCAAGCTGACCGAAGACCCCTCAGTTCGAAAAATCACCTCAAACTGACCGAATGCTCCATAGGCCGAAAAAGGGTTTTCTCAAGTCGACTAAGCCAACTGAGGGCCCTTCAAGGCGACCGAGAGCCCCCTAAAGCCGTCAGAGGACCCCTCAGGCAGACGATGGCCCCTTCAGGCCGACCAAGGACCTCTCAGACCGAAAAGCCCCTTCAAGCTGACTGATATCCCCTCAGACCAAACGAGAGCCATTCAGGACGACCGAGGGTTCCACAGGCCAACAGAGGGCCCCCTCAAGCTGACCGAGGGCCCCTCATACCAAGCGAGGGTCCTCAGGCCCACTCAGGGTCCCCTCACGCGGACCGAGGTCCCCTCAGGCATACCGAGGGCCACTCAGACCGACTGAGGTCTCCTCAAGCCGACAAAGGGTCCCTCGGGCCGACAAAGAGCCTCTCAGGTCGAACCAAAAGCTCATCAGGCCAACTAAGGGTCCCATCAACCCGGCCGAGGTTCCCTCAAGCCGATCGAGGCCCCCTAAAGTCGACCGAAGGCCCCTCAGGCCAACCGAGCTTCCATCCAGGCCGACCGAGGACCCCTCCAGGCTGACAGAGGCCCCCTTAGGCCGAAGTAGAGCTCGTCAGTCCGACTGGACACCCCTCAGGCCGACGAAGGGCCGGCCCGCCAAGCCGGCCGAGGTTTGATCAAGTCGACCGAGCCCCCCCCCCCCCCCCCTAGTCGACCGAGGGCCCTCAGGCCGATCAGGCCGACTGAAGTCGCACCCTCTCAGGCCGGCAGAGGAACCCTCAGGCCAAACAATGGCTCATTAGGCCGACTGGAACCCCCACGGATGGACGAATGACTCCTTCAAGTCGACGGAGTGCCACTTCAGGTCGACCGAGCTCCCCTCCAGGCCCAACGAGGCTCGCTCAGGCTGACCGAGGGCTCGTCAGGTCAACCAAGGACCCACTCAGGCCAACCTCGGTTAACCTCCTGGAAGAGACATGGCCCCTAGGCCCCCTAGCCGCGATGACCCGATGCCCTTTGATGGTGCGATCCCTTCGACGTTCCTCCGCATCAAACTATTATTTTAGCACGGATATTTAGGATATTGCAATACCAGGGAGCCAAAAAGGCTGCATAAACTATCAACCTTATTTCAGGCAAGAAATAAATTTACAAAACATTCTATTGAACGCCATTTAAATACAGAACTCCGATCGTTAATTCGTCATGCTCCACTCCATGGTATCACATCTTGACAGTGTCCTGGCATTGGGCAAATTGGGGCGGAAAATGACACCCTATGGATACTATTTTTCCACTCTTTTCCCCAAGTTTTCCTCTTAACTCTCGCCCTACGGGAGCTTTTTTTCACCTTCGCCCTACGGGGTCTGACAGGCCCCCCTGTTAACTTCCAAACCAAGCAACTTAGAGCAATGCAGTAAGAACCAGCATGTTGCCTGTCATGAGAAGAATCTAACAGTATGCGGTTTTTAGGTTTCAGGTCAACGGGTGACCTTCCAGGTCAAGTGAATGACCTCGGATTTACCACGTCCAGAACAGCGATTTTGCTCTTCAGAAAACCTCAAAATGAGAAATTGATAAATGTAAATAAAAAGTGTCTTACACTTAGAGAGCCATCACTCAGTCAAAAATGAAGATATTACTTATAAATTTGGTATGGGTATTGTCCATACTCAGTTTTCTCACATATATTCCGGTTTTTCTAACATCTTCGAAAAATTTGATTGTGTGGGATTTTCCTTTTTTTTAATTTTAGGGGTCAAAAACACAAAATTTTGAAAATCTGAGATTGCCATTTTAAAGAGAATGCCATTTTGTATCTTTAGTGAATTGTGTTTGCAATTTCCTTTAAAACTCTGTTTTCTACCATTTTTCAAATATTTATCCTTTTTCCACCAACATGACGTCATCAAAACATGATTATCTCCAAAACTACTTAACCAATTTCAATTTTGTTACAGCATACGTATAATTGTTGTAAACTCAGCTACCAAAAATATCAGCAAGATGCGCCGCATGTGTAAAAAGTTATTCAAGAAAAACCTCAGCCCCCTCCCCGTAGGGCGAGGGTTAATTTTGCACTCCATATTCTAAAATGTATGGGATAATTTGAACTCTACACTGATTTATGGATGTAATGATAGGACAAGACAGGGAAATACAGATCCAAATTGGCATATAGGTAATAACCAATTCTGGTGAGCGGGTAATTGGACACTGATAAAGCCGAATACAATGGCTTTTGGTTGAATTTTCCACTCTTTATGCTTATTTTTAGCCATAATTTTCCATTCCGCACCTAAGCTCCAAAGCAATCCTAGGACCTTGCATCTTGATATGATGAAATACACAAAATTCAAAACACAATCTCTACGGGTAGTCTTTGAAGTTTTAGAGGGGCACACATTTTGGAAAACATTGGGGGGGCCGGAGCACCGTTGGGGGGGGGGGGGCTCAGCTCAGCATTGGGGGGGGGGGGGGGGGGGGGGGAGGGCCCTCCCAAAGAGATATAAAGTTCCGCCCCTGGTTTCAACTGAGAGGAAGCACAATGTAGCATAAGGCAAACAACTGTCATAAAACTAAGCAGGTGGCGTCATACACTTGTAAATCACCCAATAGCTATAGCTCTCGTAAGGCTACACCCATAAAATTCAGCGCGTACCCACCTGCCTATCTATCGACACTGTAAATTGTGGATACCGAAATCACCATTTTCATGAAACTTCATGTTTTCAAATTATATGAAATATTCTTCGTCCGTTTTGTAGACATTGAACAGTCTGTATGAGCTGTAGACTGCCACTAATATAACATAAGGGTTACGGGGCGGGGCGGGTCGTGACCGGTGTAAAACTGGCTGCTCTACTGCCCAGTGCCTGCCGGTCTGACCTTTTGTCTCCCCTGCCATTTGTTTTCGTTCATCACGGCCCGATCAACAGGGCATTGACGTGTCTATTGCTGCGGTCTGCTGCCACTGCTCAATACCCCCCCCCTGAACTTCCCCCCTGACGTCCCTCTGATTGCAGAAGAGGGAGGCGTCAGGGGGTCTGCACCGCCCTCCCCCTCACTCCACCACACTCCTCCCCTCTCCAGCCGCTCCAAGGAGCGCGCCAGCCGACATTGACCTGCCCTGAATACGGGGTACCACTCTGTTCCTCGCTGCCCTGAATACGGGGTACCACTCTGTTCCTCGCTGCCCTGAATACGGGGTACCACTCTGTTCCTCGCTGCCCTGAATACGGGGTACCACTCTGTTCCTCGCTGCCCTGAATGCGGGGTACCACTCTGTTCCTCGCTGTGCCTCGCTGTGCCTCAGTGCCTCGCTGTGCCTCGCTGTTCCTCAGTTCCTCGCTGTGCCTCAGTGCCTCGCTGTGCCTCGCTGTGCCTCGCTGTGCCTCGCTGTGCCTCAGTGCCTCGCTGTCCGCACGGCTGTCTTATCCGAGTAGGGGAGTCGCGGCAGGGCATCGTTTGAAGGCTGGGTGGCGGCCGGAATTAGAGGGGCGGTATTTAGAACCACCAGCCCGGTGTGACGGTGAAGGCTGGCATATCCAGACTGAGCAGTCTGGTCTGGTCTGGAGCAGACTGAGCAGTCTGGTTATGTCAGCCTTCCCGTCATGTGAAGTACTTCTCATGGTGCAGACTCTCAAGTAATGCTGCTGCTTCTGTCGGCTGGGAGCAGGTTGACCGTGATATTGCGACGAGGAAGTACTTCATGAGAAGGAGCATTTTGTCCCCGACCTTATTCATAAGGTCAGCACACTTTACCACCCCTGCTGGCGCTTCCGTCCACAAACCAGTTTCTGTCACGTTTTTCATATGCTAGCAAAAGTTAATTGGGAAAACCAATGCCAGATTCGAAAAAGTCAGAGAATTTTTTATCCCGGACAGTGCAGCTTGAAGGGAAAATGGGAACCTTGAAAATGGGAACCTTGAATATAGGAACCATGAAAATGGGAACCTTGATGTTTTTAATCCAGCAGGCTGCAGGGCGAAAGGCCCCGCAGTGCGCTGGTGAAAATATAGGGATGATCTGAGCATGCAACCAGGTATTAGGGTATTCACGTGAAGTAAAAAGATGACCCCAGCTGTGATGGGGTCCTTTTGTATGTGCCACTTTGGGTCTGGGCCACTCAAACCACTTTTACCACCCCTGCCTGCGTGAAGTTGTGCCATTGCAGAACACAAACTATCTAAAAACTGGTCGATAGTTTTCATCAGGCCGAGGGTATGTTATTGTGCTACGCCAGCTGACTGCGCACCAGCTGACTGCGCACAGCTTCTGATGTGGAAGATAAGTCACATCAGCGTCAGCCTGCGCCGTGCAATGTCACATCAGCGCCGTGCAATGTCACATCAGCGCCGTGCAATGTCACATCAGTGTCAGCCTGCGCCGTGCAATGTCACATCAGCGCCGTGCAATGTCACATCAGCGCCGTGCAATGTCACATCAGTGTCAGCCTGCGCCGTGCAATGTCACATCAGCGCCGTGCAATGTCACATCAGTGTCAGCCTGCGCCGTGCAATGCCACATCAGCGCCGTGCAATGCCACATCTGCGCCGTGCAATGTCATATCAGCGTGAGTCTGCAATGTCACATCAGTGTCAGCCTGCGCCGTGCAATGCCACATCAGTCTGCGCCGTGCAATGTCACATCAGTGTGAGTCTGCGCCGTGCAATGTCACATCAGTGTGAGTCTGCGCTGTGCAATGTCACATCAGTGTGAGTCTGCGCCGTGCAATGTCACATCAGTGTGAACCAGCGCCGTGCAATGTCACATCAGTGTGAGTCTGCGCCGTGCAATGTCACATCAGTGTGAGTCTGCGCCGTGCAATGTCACATCAGTGTGAGTCTGTGCCGTGCAATGTCACATCAGTGTGAACCAGCGCCGTGCAATGTCACATCAGTGTGAGTCTGCGCCGTGCAATGTCACATCAGTGTGAGTCTGCGCCGTGCAATGTCACATCAGTGTGAACCAGCGCCGTGCAATGTCACATCAGTGTGAATCTGCACCGTGCAATGTCACATCAGTGTGAACCAGCGCCGTGCAATGTCACATCAGTGTGAGTCTGCGCCGTGCAATGTCACATCAGTGTGAGTCTGCGCCGTGCAATGTCACATCAGTGTGAGTCTGCGCCGTGCAATGTCACATCAGTGTGAACCAGCGCCGTGCAATGTCACATCAGTGTGAATCTGCACCGTGCAATGTCACATCAGTGTGAACCAGCGCCGTGCAATGCCACATCAGTGTGAGTCTGCGCCGTGCAATGTCACATCAGTGTGAGTCTGCGCCGTGCAATGTCACATCAGTGTGAGTCTGCGCCGTGCAATGTCACATCAGTGTGAACCAGCGCCGTGCAATGTCACATCAGTGTGAGTCTGCGCCGTGCAATGTCACATCAGTGTGAACCAGCGCCGTGCAATGTCACATCAGTGTGAATCTGCGCCGTGCAATGTCACATCAGTGTGAACCAGCGCCGTGCAATGTCACATCAGTGTGAACCAGCGCCGTGCAATGTCACATCAGTGTGAGTCTGCGCCGTGCAATGTCACATCAGTGTGAACCAGCGCCGTGTAATGTCACATCAGTGTGAGCCAGCGCCGTGCAATGTCACATCAGTGTGAGTCTGCGCCCTGCAATGTCACATCAGTGTGAGTCTGCGCCGTGCAATGTCACATCAGTGTGAGTCTGCGCCGTACAATGTCACATCAGTGTGAGTCTGCGCCGTGCAATGTCACATCAGTGTGAGTCTGCGCCGTGCAATGTCACATCAGTGTGATCCAGCGCCGTGCAATGTCACATCAGTGTGAGTCTGCGCCGTGCAATGTCACATCAGTGTGAACCAGCGCCGTGCAATGTCACATCAGTGTGAGTCTGCGCCGTGCAATGTCACATCAGTGTGAGTCTGCGCCGTGCAATGTCACATCAGTGTGAACCAGCGCCGTGCAATGTCACATCAGTGTGATTCTGCACCGTGCAATGTCACATCAGTGTGAGTCTGCGCCGTGCAATGTCACATCAGTGTGAGTCTGCGCCGTGCAATGTCACATCAGTGTTAACCAGCGCCGTGCAATGTCACATCAGTGTGAACCAGCGCCGTGCAATGTCAAATCAGTGTGAGTCTGCGCCGTGCAATGTCACATCAGTGTGAGTCTGCGCCGTGCAATGTCACATCAGTGTGAGTCTGCGCCGTGCAATGTCACATCAGTGTGAACCAGCGCCGTGCAATGTCACATCAGTGTGAGTCTGCGCCGTGCAATGTCACATCAGTGTGAGTCTGCGCCGTGCAATGTCACATCAGTGTGAACCAGCGCCGTGCAATGTCACATCAGTGTGATTCTGCACCGTGCAATGTCACATCAGTGTGAGTCTGCGCCGTACAATGTCACATCAGTGTGAGTCTGCGCCGTGCAATGTCGCATCAGTGTGAACCAGCGCCGTGCAATGTCACATCAGTGTGAGTCTGCACTGTGCAATGTCACATCAGTGTGAGTCAGCGCCGTGCAATGTCACATCAGTGTGAGTCTGCGCCGTGCAATGTCACATCAGTGTGAGCCTGCGCCGTGCAATGTCACATCAGTGTGAACCAGCGCCGTGCAATATCACATCAGTGTGAGTCTGCGCCGTGCAATGTCACATCAGTGTGAGTCTGCACCGTGCAATGTCACATCAGTGTGAGTCTGCGCCGTGCAATGTCACATCAGTGTGAACCAGCGCCGTGCAATGTCACATCAGTGTGAGTCTGCGCCGTGCAATGTCACATCAGTGTGAGTCTGCGTCGTGCAATGTCACATCAGTGTGAGTCTGCGCCGTGCAATGTCACATCAGTGTGAACCAGCGCCGTGCAATGTCACATCAGTGTGAGTCTGCGCCGTGCAATGTCACATCAGTGTGAGTCTGCGCCGTGCAATGTCACATCAGTGTGAACCAGCGCCGTGCAATGTCACATCAGTGTGATTCTGCACCGTGCAATGTCACATCAGTGTGAGTTTGCGCCGTGCAATGTCACATCAGTGTGAGTCTGCGCCGTGCAATGTCACATCAGTGTGAGTCTGCGCCGTGCAATGTCACATCAGTGTGAACCAGCGCCGTACAATGTCACATCAGTGTGAGTCTGCGCCGTGCAATGTCACATCAGTGTGAGTCTGCGCCGTGCAATGTCACATCAGTGTGAGCCTGCGCCGTGCAATGTCACATAAGTGTGAACCAGCGCCGTGCAATGTCACATCAGCGTGAGTCTGCGCCGTGCAATGTCACATCAGTGTGAGTCTGCGCCGTGCAATGTCACATCAGTGTGAACCATCGCCGTGCAATGTCACATCAGTGTGAGTCTGCGCCGTGCAATGTCACATCAGTGTGAACCAGCGCCGTGCAATGTCACATCAGTGTGAACCAGGGCCGTGCAATGTCACATCAGTGTGAGTCTGCGCCGTGCAATGTCACATCAGTGTGAGTCTGCGCCGTGCAATGTCACATCAGTGTGAACCAGCGCTGTGAAATGTCACATCAGTGTGAGTCTGCGCCGTGCAATGTCACATCAGTGTGAACCAGCGCCGTGCAATGTCACATCAGTGTGAGTCTGCGCCGTGCAATGTCACATCAGTGTGAGTCTGCGCCGTGCAATGTCACATCAGTGTGAACCAGCGCCGTGCAATGTCACATCGGTGTGAACCAGGGCCGTGCAATGTCACATCAGTGTGAGTCTGCGCCGTGCAATGTCACATCAGTGTGAGTCTGCGCCGTGCAATGTCACATCAGTGTGAGTCTGCGCCGTGCAATGTCACATCAGTGTGAGTCTGCGCCGTGCAATGTCACATCAGTGTGAGTCTGCGCCGTGCAATGTCACATCAGTGTGAGTCTGCGCCGTGCAATGTCACATCAGTATGAACCAGCGCCGTGCAATGTCACATCAGTGTGAGTCTGCGCCGTGCAATGTCACATCAGTGTGAACCAGCGCCGTGCAATATCACATCAGTGTGAGTCTGCGCCGTGCAATGTCACATCAGTGTGAACCAACGCCGTGCAATGTCACATCCGTGTGAGTCTGCGCCGTGCAATGTCACATCAGTGTGAGTCTGCGCCGTGCAATGTCACATCAGTGTGATTCTGCACCGTGCAATGTCACATCAGTGTGAGTCTGCGCCGTGCAATGTCACATCAGTGTGAGTCTGCGCCGTGCAATGTCACATCAGTGTGAACCAGCGCCGTGCAATGTCACATCAGTGTGAACCAGCGCCGTGCAATGTCAAATCAGTGTGAGTCTGCGCCGTGCAATGTCACATCAGTGTGAGTCTGCGCCGTGCAATGTCACATCAGTGTGAACCAGCGCCGTGCAATGTCACATCAGTGTGAGTCTGCGCCGTGCAATGTCACATCAGTGTGAGTCTGCGCCGTGCAATGTCACATCAGTGTGAACCAGCGCCGTGCAATGTCACATCAGTGTGATTCTGCACCGTGCAATGTCACATCAGTGTGAGTCTGCGCCGTGCAATGTCACATCAGTGTGAGTCTGCGCCGTGCAATGTCACATCAGTGTGAACCAGCGCCGTGCAATGTCACATCAGTGTGAGTCTGCACTGTGCAATGTCACATCAGTGTGAGTCAGCGCCGTGCAATGTCACATCAGTGTGAGTCTGCGCCGTGCAATGTCACATCAGTGTGAGCCTGCGCCGTGCAATGTCACATCAGTGTGAACCAGCGCCGTGCAATATCACATCAGTGTGAGTCTGCGCCGTGCAATGTCACATCAGTGTGAGTCTGCACCGTGCAATGTCACATCAGTGTGAGTCTGCGCCGTGCAATGTCACATCAGTGTGAACCAGCGCCGTGCAATGTCACATCAGTGTGAGTCTGCGCCGTGCAATGTCACATCAGTGTGAGTCTGCGTCGTGCAATGTCACATCAGTGTGAGTCTGCGCCGTGCAATGTCACATCAGTGTGAACCAGCGCCGTGCAATGTCACATCAGTGTGAGTCTGCGCCGTGCAATGTCACATCAGTGTGAGTCTGCGCCGTGCAATGTCACATCAGTGTGAACCAGCGCCGTGCAATGTCACATCAGTGTGATTCTGCACCGTGCAATGTCACATCAGTGTGAGTTTGCGCCGTGCAATGTCACATCAGTGTGAGTCTGCGCCGTGCAATGTCACATCAGTGTGAGTCTGCGCCGTGCAATGTCACATCAGTGTGAACCAGCGCCGTACAATGTCACATCAGTGTGAGTCTGCGCCGTGCAATGTCACATCAGTGTGAGTCTGCGCCGTGCAATGTCACATCAGTGTGAGCCTGCGCCGTGCAATGTCACATAAGTGTGAACCAGCGCCGTGCAATGTCACATCAGCGTGAGTCTGCGCCGTGCAATGTCACATCAGTGTGAGTCTGCGCCGTGCAATGACACATCAGTGTGAACCATCGCCGTGCAATGTCACATCAGTGTGAGTCTGCGCCGTGCAATGTCACATCAGTGTGAACCAGCGCCGTGCAATGTCACATCAGTGTGAACCAGGGCCGTGCAATGTCACATCAGTGTGAGTCTGCGCCGTGCAATGTCACATCAGTGTGAGTCTGCGCCGTGCAATGTCACATCAGTGTGAACCAGCGCTGTGAAATGTCACATCAGTGTGAGTCTGCGCCGTGCAATGTCACATCAGTGTGAACCAGCGCCGTGCAATGTCACATCGGTGTGAACCAGGGCCGTGCAATGTCACATCAGTGTGAGTCTGCGCCGTGCAATGTCACATCAGTGTGAACCAGCGCCGTGCAATGTCACATCAGTGTGAACCAGGGCCGTGCAATGTCACATCAGTGTGAGTCTGCGCCGTGCAATGTCACATCAGTGTGAGTCTGCGCCGTGCAATGTCACATCAGTGTGAGTCTGCGCCGTGCAATGTCACATCAGTGTGAGTCTGCGCCGTGCAATGTCACATCAGTGTGAACCAGCGCCGTGCAATGTCACATCGGTGTGAACCAGGGCCGTGCAATGTCACATCAGTGTGAGTCTGCGCCGTGCAATGTCACATCAGTGTGAGTCTGCGCCGTGCAATGTCACATCAGTGTGAGTCTGCGCCGTGCAATGTCACATCAGTGTGAGTCTGCGCCGTGCAATGTCACATCAGTGTGAGTCTGCGCCGTGCAATGTCACATCAGTGTGAGTCTGCGCCGTGCAATGTCACATCAGTATGAACCAGCGCCGTGCAATGTCACATCAGTGTGAGTCTGCGCCGTGCAATGTCACATCAGTGTGAACCAGCGCCGTGCAATATCACATCAGTGTGAGTCTGCGCCGTGCAATGTCACATCAGTGTGAACCAACGCCGTGCAATGTCACATCCGTGTGAGTCTGCGCCGTGCAATGTCACATCAGTGTGAGTCTGCGCCGTGCAATGTCACATCAGTGTGAACCAGCGCCGTGCAATATCACATCAGTGTGAGTCTGCGCCGTGCAATATCACATCAGTGTGAGTCTGCGCCGTGCAATGTCACATCAGTGTGAACCAACGCCGTGCAATGTCACATCCGTGTGAGTCTGCGCCGTGCAATGTCACATCAGTGTGAGTCTGCGCCGTGCAATGTCACATCAGTGTGAACCAGCGCCGTGCAATATCACATCAGTGTGAGTCTGCGCCGTGCAATGTCACATCAGTGTGAACCAGCGCCGTGCAATGTCACATCCGTGTGAGTCTGCGCCGTGCAATGTCACATCAGTGTGAGTCTGCGCCGTGCAATGTCACATCAGTGTGAACCTGCGCCGTGCAATGTCACATCAGTGTGAGTCTGCGCCGTGCAATGTCACATCAGTGTGAGTCTGCGCCGTGCAATGTCACATCAGTGTGAGTCTGCGCCGTGCAATGTCACATCAGTGTGAGTCTGCGCCGTGCAATGTCACATCAGTGTGAGTCTGCGCCGTGCAATGTCACATCAGTGTGAGTCTGCGCCGTGCAATGTCACATCAGTGTGAGTCTGCGCCGTGCAATGTCACATCAGTGTGAGTCTGCGCCGTACAATGTCACATCAGTGTGAACCAGCGCCGTGCAATGCCACATCAGTGTGAGCCAGCGCCGTGCAATGTCACATCAGTGTGAACCAGCGCCGTGCAATGTCACATCAGTGTGAGTCTGCGCCCTGCAATGTCACATCAGTGTGAACCAGCGCCGTGCAATGTCACATCAGTGTGAACCAGGGCCGTGCAATGTCACATCAGTGTGAGTCTGCGCCGTGCAATGTCACATCAGTGTGAGTCTGCGCCGTGCAATGTCACATCAGTGTGAGTCTGCGCCGTGCAATGTCACATCAGTGTGAACCAGCGCCGTGCAATGTCACATCAGTGTGAACCAGGGCCGTGCAATGTCACATCAGTGTGAGTCTGCGCCGTGCAATGTCACATCAGTGTGAGTCTGCGCCGTGCAATGTCACATCAGTGTGAACCAGCGCTGTGAAATGTCACATCAGTGTGAGTCTGCGCCGTGCAATGTCACATCAGTGTGAACCAGCGCCGTGCAATGTCACATCAGTGTGAGTCTGCGCCGTGCAATGTCACATCAGTGTGAGTCTGTGCCGTGCAATGTCACATCAGTGTGAGTCTGCGCCGTGCAATGTCACATCAGTGTGAGTCTGCGCCGTGCAATGTCACATCAGTGTGAACCAGCGCCGTGCAATGTCACATCAGTGTGAACCAGCGCCGTGCAATGTCACATCAGTGTGAGTCTGTGCCGTGCAATGTCACATCAGTGTGAGTCTGCGCCGTGCAATGTCACATCAGTGTGAGTCTGCGCCGTGCAATGTCACATCAGTGTGAGTCTGTGCCGTGCAATGTCACATCAGTGTGAACCAGCGCCGTGCAATGTCACATCAGTGTGAGTCTGTGCCGTGCAATGTCACATCAGTGTGAGTCTGCGCCGTGCAATGTCACATCAGTGTGAGTCTGCGCCGTGCAATGTCACATCAGTGTGAACCAGCGCCGTGCAATGTCACATCAGTGTGAGTCTGCGCCGTGTAATGTCACATCAGTGTGAGTCTGCACCGTGCAATGTCACATCAGTGTGAGTCTGCGCCGTGCAATGTCACATCAGTGTTAACCAGCGCCGTGCAATGTCAAATCAGTGTGAACCAGCGCCGTGCAATGTCACATCAGTGTGAGTCTGCGTCGTGCAATGTCACATCAGTGTGAGTCTGCGCCGTGCAATGTCACATCAGTGTGAGTCTGCGCCGTGTAATGTCACATCAGTGTGAACCAGCGCCATGCAATGTCACATCAGTGTGAGTCTGCGCCGTGCAATGTCACATCAGTGTGAGTCTGCGCCGTGCAATGTCACATCAGTGTGAGTCTGCGCCGTGCAATGTCACATCAGTGTGAGTCTGCGCCGTGCAATGTCACATCAGTGTGAGTCTGCGCCGTGCAATGTCACATCAGTGTGAGTCTGCGCCGTACAATGTCACATCAGTGTGAGTCTGCGCCGTGCAATGTCACATCAGTGTGAGTCTGCGCCGTGCAATGTCACATCAGTGTAAGTCTGCGCCGTGCAATGTCACATCAGTGCGAGTCTGCGCCGTGCAATGTCACATCAGTGTGAGTCTGCGCCGTGCAATGTCACATCAGTGTGAGTCTGCGCCGTGCAATGTCACATCAGTGTGAACCAGCGCCGTGCAATGTCACATCAGTGTGAGTCTGCGCCGTGCAATGTCACATCAGTGTGAGTCTGCGCCGTTCAATGTCACATCAGTGTGAACCAGCGCCGTGCAATATCACATCAGTGTGAACCAGCGCCGTGCAATGTCACATCAGTGTGAGTCTGCGCCGTGCAATGTCACATCAGTGTGAGTCAGCGCCGTGCAATGTCACATCAGTGTGAACCAGCGCCGTGCAATGTCACATCAGTGTGAGTCTGCGCCGTGCAATATCACATCAGTGTGAACCAGCGCCGTGCAATTTCACATCAGTGTGAGTCAGCGCCGTGCAATGTCACATCAGTGTGAACCAGCGCCGTGCAATGTCACATCAGTGTGAGTCTGCGCCGTGCAATATCACATCAGTGTGAACCAGCGCCGTGCAATTTCACATCAGTGTGAGTTTGCGCCGTGCAATGTCACATCAGTGTGAGTCTGCGCCGTGCAATGTCACATCAGTGTGAGTCTGCGCCGTGCAATGTCACATCAGTGTGAGTCTGCGCCGTGCAATGTCACATCAGTGTGAACCAGCGCCGTGCAATGTCACATCAGTGTGAGTCTGCGCCGTGCAATGTCACATCAGTGTGAGTCTGCGCCGTGCAATGCCACATCAGTGTGAACCAGCGCCGTGCAATGTCACATCAGTGTGAATCTGCGCCGTGCAATGTCACATCAGTGTGAGTCTGCGCCGTGCAATGTCACATCAGTGTGAACCAGCGCCGTGCAATGTCACATCAGTGTGAGTCTGCACCGTGCAATGTCACATCAGTGTGAACCAGCGCTGTGCAATGTCACATCAGTGTGAGTCTGCGCCGTGCAATGTCACATCAGTGTGAGTCTGCGCCGTGCAATGTCACATCAGTGTGAACCAGCGCCGTGCAATGTCACATGAGTGTGAGTTTGCGCCGTGCAATGTCACATCAGTGTGAGTCTGCGCCGTGCAATGTCACATCAGTGTGAACCAGCGCCGTGCAATGTCACATCAGTGTGAGTCTGCGCCGTGCAATGTCACATCAGTGTGAGCCAGCGCCGTGCAATGTCACATCAGTGTGAGTCTGCGCCGTGCAATGTCACATCAGTGTGAACCAGCGCCGTGCAATGTCACATCAGTGTGAACCAGCGCCGTGCAATGTCACATCAGTGTGAGTCTGCGCCGTGCAATGTCACATCAGTGTGAGTCTGCGCCCTGCAATGTCACATCAGTGTGAACCAGCGCCGTGCAATGTCACATCAGTGTGAACCAGGGCCGTGCAATGTCACATCAGTGTGAGTCTGCGCCGTGCAATGTCACATCAGTGTGAGTCTGCGCCGTGCAATGTCACATCAGTGTGAGTCTGCGCCGTGCAATGTCACATCAGTGTGAACCAGCGCCGTGCAATGTCACATCAGTGTGAACCAGGGCCGTGCAATGTCACATCAGTGTGAGTCTGCGCCGTGCAATGTCACATCAGTGTGAGTCTGCGCCGTGCAATGTCACATCAGTGTGAACCAGCGCTGTGAAATGTCACATCAGTGTGAGTCTGCGCCGTGCAATGTCACATCAGTGTGAACCAGCGCCGTGCAATGTCACATCAGTGTGAGTCTGCGCCGTGCAATGTCACATCAGTGTGAGTCTGTGCCGTGCAATGTCACATCAGTGTGAGTCTGCGCCGTGCAATGTCACATCAGTGTGAGTCTGCGCCGTGCAATGTCACATCAGTGTGAACCAGCGCCGTGCAATGTCACATCAGTGTGAACCAGCGCCGTGCAATGTCACATCAGTGTGAGTCTGTGCCGTGCAATGTCACATCAGTGTGAGTCTGCGCCGTGCAATGTCACATCAGTGTGAGTCTGCGCCGTGAAATGTCACATCAGTGTGAGCCTGCGCCGTGTAATGTCACATCAGTGTGAGTCTGCACCGTGCAATGTCACATCAGTGTGAGTCTGCGCCGTGCAATGTCACATCAGTGTTAACCAGCGCCGTGCAATGTCAAATCAGTGTGAACCAGCGCCGTGCAATGTCACATCAGTGTGAGTCTGCGTCGTGCAATGTCACATCAGTGTGAGTCTGCGCCGTACAATGTCACATCAGTGTGAGTCTGCGCCGTGCAATGTCACATCAGTGTGAACCAGCGCCATGCAATGTCACATCAGTGTGAGTCTGCGCCGTGCAATGTCACATCAGTGTGAGTCTGCGCCGTGCAATGTCACATCAGTGTGAGTCTGCGCCGTGCAATGTCACATCAGTGTGAGTCTGCGCCGTGCAATGTCACATCAGTGTGAGTCTGCGCCGTGCAATGTCACATCAGTGTGAGTCTGCGCCGTACAATGTCACATCAGTGTGAGTCTGCGCCGTGCAATGTCACATCAGTGTGAGTCTGCGCCGTGCAATGTCACATCAGTGTAAGTCTGCGCCGTGCAATGTCACATCAGTGTGAGTCTGCGCCGTGCAATGTCACATCAGTGTGAGTCTGCGCCGTGCAATGTCACATCAGTGTGAGTCTGCGCCGTGCAATGTCACATCAGTGTGAACCAGCGCCGTGCAATGTCACATCAGTGTGAGTCTGCGCCGTGCAATGTCACATCAGTGTGAGTCTGCGCCGTTCAATGTCACATCAGTGTGAACCAGCGCCGTGCAATATCACATCAGTGTGAACCAGCGCCGTGCAATGTCACATCAGTGTGAGTCTGCGCCGTGCAATGTCACATCAGTGTGAGTCAGCGCCGTGCAATGTCACATCAGTGTGAACCAGCGCCGTGCAATGTCACATCAGTGTGAGTCTGCGCCGTGCAATATCACATCAGTGTGAACCAGCGCCGTGCAATTTCACATCAGTGTGAGTCAGCGCCGTGCAATGTCACATCAGTGTGAACCAGCGCCGTGCAATGTCACATCAGTGTGAGTCTGCGCCGTGCAATATCACATCAGTGTGAACCAGCGCCGTGCAATTTCACATCAGTGTGAGTCTGCGCCGTGCAATGTCACATCAGTGTGAGTCTGCGCCGTGCAATGTCACATCAGTGTGAGTCTGCGCCGTGCAATGTCACATCAGTGTGAGTCTGCGCCGTGCAATGTCACATCAGTGTGAACCAGCGCCGTGCAATGTCACATCAGTGTGAGTCTGCACCGTGCAATGTCACATCAGTGTGAACCAGCGCTGTGCAATGTCACATCAGTGTGAGTCTGCGCCGTGCAATGTCACATCAGTGTGAGTCTGCGCCGTGCAATGTCACATCAGTGTGAACCAGCGCCGTGCAATGTCACATGAGTGTGAGTTTGCGCCGTGCAATGTCACATCAGTGTGAGTCTGCGCCGTGCAATGTCACATCAGTGTGAACCAGCGCCGTGCAATGTCACATCAGTGTGAGTCTGCGCCGTGCAATGTCACATCAGTGTGAGCCAGTGCCGTGCAATGTCACATCAGTGTGAGTCTGCGCCGTGCAATGTCACATCAGTGTGAACCAGCGCCGTGCAATGTCACATCAGTGTGAACCAGCGCCGTGCAATGTCACATCAGTGTGAGTCTGCGCCGTGCAATGTCACATCAGTGTGAGTCTGCGCCTTGCAATATCACATCAGTGTGAACCAGCGCCATGCAATATCACATCAGTGTGAGTCTGCGCCGTGCAATGTCACATCAGTGTGAGCCTGCGCCGTGCAATGTCACATCAGTGTGAGTCTGCGCCGTGCAATGTCACATCAGTGTGAGTCTGCGCCGTACAATGTCACATCAGTGTGAGTCTGCGCCGTGCAATGTCACATCAGTGTGAGTCTGCACCGTGCAATGTCACATCAGTGTGAACCAGCGCCGTGCAATGTCACATCAGTGTGAGTCTGCGCCGTGCAATGTCACATCAGTGTGAGTCTGCGCCGTGCAATGTCACATCAGTGTGAACCAGCGCCGTGCAATGTCACATCAGTGTGAGTCTGCGCCGTGCAATGTCACATCAGTGTGAGTCTGCGCCGTGCAATATCACATCAGTGTGAACCAGCGCCGTGCAATGTCACATCAGTGTGAGTCTGCGCCGTGCAATGCCACATCAGTGTAAGTCTGTGCCGTGCAATGTCACATCAGTGTGAACCAGCGCCGTGCAATGTCACATCAGTGTGAGTCTGCGCCGTGCAATGTCACATCAGTGTGAGTCTGCGCCGTGCAATGTCACATCAGTGTGAACCAGCGCCGTGCAATGTCACATCAGTGTGAACCAGCGCCGTGCAATGTCACATCAGTGTGAACCAGCGCCGTGCAATGTCACATCAGTGTGAGTCTGCGCTGTGCAATGTCACATCAGTGTGAACCAGCGCCGTGCAATGTCACATCAGTGTGAGTCTGCGCCGTGCAATGTCACATCAGTGTGAGTCTGCGCCGTGCAATGTCACATCAGTGTGAGTCTGCGCCGTGCAATGTCACATCAGTGTGAGTCTGCGCCGTGCAATGTCACATCAGTGTGAACCAGCGCCGTGCAATGTCACATCAGTGTGAACCAGCGCCGTGCAATGTCACATCAGTGTGAGTCTGCGCCGTGCAATGTCACATCAGTGTGAACCAGCGCCGTGCAATGTCACATCAGTGTGAGTCTGCGCCGTGCAATGTCACATCAGTGTGAGTCTGCGCCGTGCAATGTCACATCAGTGTGAACCAGCGCCGTGCAATGTCACATCAGTGTGAACCAGCGCCGTGCAATGTCACATCAGTGTGAGTCTGCGCCGTGCAATGTCACATCAGTGTGAGTCTGCGCCGTGCAATGTCACATCAGTGTGAGTCTGCGCCGTGCAATGCCACATCAGTGTGAACCAGCGCCGTGTAATGTCACATCAGTGTGAGTCTGCGCCGTGCAATGTCACATCAGTGTGAGTCTGCGCCGTGCAATGCCACATCAGTGTGAACCAGCGCCGTGCAATGTCACATCAGTGTGAACCAGCGCCGTGCAATGTCACATCAGTGTGAGTCTGCGCCGTGCAATGTCACATAAGTGTGAACCAGCGCCGTGCAATGTCACATCAGTGTGAACCAGCGCCGTGCAATGTCACATCAGTGTGAACCAGCGCCGTGCAATGTCACATCAGTGTGCGTCTGCGCCGTGCAATGTCACATCAGTGTGAACCAGCGTCGTGCAATGCCACATCAGTGTGAACCAGCGCCATGCAATGCCACATCAGTGTGAGTCTGCGCCGTGCAATATCACATCAGTGTGAACCAGCGCCGTGCAATGTCACATCAGTGTGAGTTTGCGCCGTGCAATGTCACATCAGTGTGAACCAGCGCCGTGCAATGTCACATCAGTGTGAGTCTGCGCCGTGCAATGTCACATCAGTGTGAACCAGCGCCGTGCAATATCACATCAGTGTGAACCAGCGCCGTGCAATGTCACATCAGTGTGAGTCTGCGCCGTGCAATGTCACATCAGTGTGAACCAGCGCCGTGCAATGTCACATCAGTGTGAACTAGCGCCGTGCAATGTCACATCAGTGTGAGTCTGCGCCGTGCAATGTCACATCAGGGTGAACCAGCGCCGTGCAATGTCACATCAGTGTGAACCAGCGCCATGCAATGTCACATCAGTGTGAACCAGCGCCGTGCAATGTCACATCAGTGTGAACCAGCGCCGTGCAATGTCACATCAGTGTGAGTCTGCGCCGTGCAATGTCACATCAGTGTGAGTCTGCGCCGTGCAATGTCACATCAGTGTGAACCAGCGCCGTGCAATGTCACATCAGTGTGAACCAGCGCCGTGCAATGTCACATCAGTGTGAGTCTGCGCCGTGCAATGTCACATCAGTGTGAACCAGCGCCGTGCAATGTCACATCAGTGTGAGTCTGCGCCGTGCAATGTCACATCAGTGTGAGTCTGCGCCGTGCAATGCCACATCAGTGTGAGTCTGCGCCGTGCAATATCACATCAGTGTGAACCAGCGCCGTGCAATGTCACATCAGTGTGAACCAGCGCCGTGCAATGTCACATCAGTGTGAACCAGCGCCGTGCAATGTCACATCAGTGTGAGTCTGCGCCGTGCAATGTCACATCAGTGTGAGTCTGCGCAGTGCAATGTCACATCAGTGTGAACCAGCGCCGTGCAATTTCACATCAGTGTGAGTCTGCGCCGTGCAATGTCACATCAGTGTGAGTCTGCGCCGTGCAATGTCAATGTGCAGTTGGTGCTTATTCGCTGCAGCGTAAGGTGAAGGTTGAATGACGGGTGAATTCAGATGACCCCATCCAGCGGCACTGCATCGCTTCCATCGCGAGCATGTGTCACGGGCCGTGCCGTGCCGCGTCACGGGCCATACCGTCTCACGGGCCGTGCCAAAAGATCACGGGCCGTGCCAAAAGATCACGGGACGTGACAAAAGATCACGGGCCGCGCTAAAATTTCACGGGCCGTGCCAAAGTTTGCCACGGTGCAGCGGAGACCGGTAACTGATAAAAACTCAGCAGTGAAATCACAGGCTGTAGAAAAGGTGACGTACGAGTGACCATATAATAACTGATTAGTGACTGTACAAGAAGAGTACAAGTAGTACAAGTAGTACAAATAGTACAAGTAGTACAAGGAGTACAAGTAGTACAAGTAGTACAAGACGTTCAACAGGCCAGCTCTGAGACGGCCGAGCTGTTGTGTTGTGACGTGTTATTGTTGTGTTGTGACGTGCTGTGTTGTGACTATAGTCTATAGACTAGCCGTCCCTGATTCAGAGGTCACATGTCGGCAGTCAGTCGTCACCACCCCCCCCCCCCCCCTCCCACACACACACACGCAGACGCAGACGCAGACGCAGACGCAGGCAGCCAACTGCGCCACCGAGCAGACACAGCACTCAGCGCAGCACTCATCACAGCACTCAGCACATCACTCAGCACAGCACTCAGCACAGCACTCAGCACAGCACTCAGCACAGCACTCATCACAGCACTCAGCACAGCACTCAGCACAGCACTCAGCACAGCACTCAGCACAACACTCATCACAGCACTCAGCACAACACTCATTACAGCACTCAGCACAGCACTCAGCACAGCACTCAGCACAGCACTCAGCACAACACCCAGCACAGCACTCCGCACAGCACTCAGCACAGCACTCAGCACAGCACTCAGCACAGCACCCGGCACAGCACTCAGCACAGCACTCAGCACAGCACTCAGCACAGCACTCAGCACAGCACTCAGCACAGCACTCAGCACAGCACTCAGCACAGCACTCAGCACAGCACTCAGCACAGCACTCAGCACAGCACTCAGCACAGCACTCAGCACAGCACTCAGCACAGCACTCAGCACAGCACTCAGCACAGCACTCCGCACAGCACTCAGCACAGCACTCAGCACAGCACTCAGCACAGCACTCAGCACAGCACTCAGCACAGCACTCAGCACAGCACTCAGCACAGCACTCAGCACAGCACTCAGCACAGCACTCAGCACAGCACTCAGCACAGCACTCAGCACAGCACTCAGCACAGCACTCAGCACAGCACTCAGCACAGCACTCAGCACAGCACTCAGCACAGCACTCAGCACAGCACTCAGCACAGCACTCAGCACAGCACTCAGCACAGCACTCAGCACAGCACTCAGCACAGCACTCAGCACAGCACTCAGCACAGCACTCAGCACAGCACTCAGCACAGCACTCAGCACAGCACTCAGCACAGCACTCAGCACAGCACTCAGCACAGCACTCAGCACAGCACTCAGCACAGCACTCAGCACAGCACTCAGCACAGCACTCAGCACAGCACTCAGCACAGCACTCAGCACAGCACTCAGCACAGCACTCAGCACAGCACTCAGCACAGCACTCAGCACAGCACTCAGCACAGCACTCAGCACAGCACTCAGCACAGCACTCAGCACAGCACTCAGCACAGCACTCAGCACAGCACTCAGCACAGCACTCAGCACAGCACTCAGCACAGCACTCAGCACAGCACTCAGCACAGCACTCAGCACAGCACTCAGCACAGCACTCAGCACAGCACTCAGCACAGCACTCAGCACAGCACTCAGCACAGCACTCAGCACAGCACTCAGCACAGCACTCAGCACAGCACTCAGCACAGCACTCAGCACAGCACTCAGCACAGCACTCAGCACAACACCCAGCACATCACTCAGCACAACACCCAGCACAGCACTCAGCACATCACTCAGCACAACACTCAGTACATCACTCAGCACATCATTCAGCACAGCACTCAGCACAGCACTCAGCACAGCACTCAGCACAGCACTCAGCACAGCACTCAGCACAGCACTCAGCACAGAACTCAGCACAGCACTCAGCACAGCACTCAGCACATCACTCAGCACAACACCCAGCACAGCACCCAGCACAGCACCCAGCACAGCACTCAGCACAGCACTCAGCACAGCACTCAGCACAGCACTCAGCACAGCACTCAGCACAGCACTCAGCACAACACTCAACACAACACTCAGCACAGCACTCAGCACAGCACTCAGCACAGCACTCAGCACAGCACTCAGCACAGCACTCAGCACAGCACTCATCACATCACTCAGCACAACACTCAGCACAACACTCAGCACAGCACTCAGCACAGCACTCAGCACAGCACTCAGCACAGCACTCAGCACAACACTCAGCACAGCACTCAGCACAGCACTCAGCACATCACTCAGCACATCACTCAGCACAGCACTCAGCACAGCACTCATCACAGCACTCAGCACATCACTCAGCACATCACTCAGCACAGCACTCATCACATCACTCAGCACATCACTCAGCACAACACTCAGCACGAGCATTCCTGAAGTTAACGTTAACAGTTGCAGTTAGTTGCAGCCGAATGACCACACTGCACACAGAGCACAGAGAGCCTAATGACCACACAGTACAGAGAGCCTAATGACCACACTGCACAGAGAGCCTAATGACCACACAGTACAGAGAGCCTAATGACCACACAGCACACAGCACAGAGAGCCTAATGACCACACTGCACACTGTACAGAGAGCCTAATGACCACACTGCACACAGTACAGAGAGCCTAATGACCACACTGTACACAGCACAGAGAGCCTAATGACCACACTGCACACAGTACAGAGAGCCTAATGACCACACTGTACACAGCACAGAGAGCCTAATGACAACACAGCACAGAGAGCCTAATGACCACACAGTACAGAGAGCCTAATGACCACACAGTACAGAGAGCCTAATGACCACACTGCACACAGTACAGAGAGCCTAATGACCACACTGCACACTGCTCAGAGAGCCTAATGACCACACTGCACACAGCACAGAGAGCCTAATGACCACACTGCACAGAGAGCCTAATGACCACACTGCACACAGCACAGAGAGCCTAATGACCACACTGCACACAGTACAGAGAGCCTAATGACCACACAGCACACAGTACAGAGAGCCTAATGACCACACTGCACACAGCACAGAGAGCCTAATGACCACACTGCACACAGTACAGAGAGCCTAATGACCACACTGCACACAGAGCCTAATGACCACACTGCACAGAGAGCCTAATGACCACACAGCACAGAGAGCCTAATGACCACACTGCACACAGCACAGAGAGCCTAATGACCACACTGCACACAGTACAGAGAGCCTAATGACCACACAGTACAGAGAGCCTAATGACCACACAGCACAGAGAGCCTAATGACCACACTGCACACTGCACAGAGAGCCTAATGACCACACTGCACACAGAGCCTAATGACCACACAGCACAGAGAGCCTAATGACCACACTGTACACTGTACAGAGAGCCTAATGACCACACTGCACACAGTACAGAGAGCCTAATGACCACACAGCACAGAGAGCCTAATGACCACACTGCACACAGTACAGAGAGCCTAATGACCACACTGCACACTGCTCAGAGAGCCTAATGACCACACTGCACAGAGAGCCTAATGACCACACTGCACACAGTACAGAGAGCCTAATGACCACACAGCACAGAGAGCCTAATGACCACACAGCACAGAGAGCCTAATGACCACACAGTACACAGTACAGAGAGCCTAATGACCACACAGCACACTGTACAGAGAGCCTAATGACCACACTGCACACAGCACAGAGAGCCTAATGACCACACTGTACAGAGAGCCTAATGACCACACTGCACACAGCACAGAGAGCTTAATGACCACACAGCACACAGTACAGAGAGCCTAATGACCACACTGTACACAGCACAGAGAGCCTAATGACCACACAGCACACAGCACAGAGAGCCTAATGACCACACTGCACACAGCACAGAGAGCCTAATGACCACACTGCACACAGCACAGAGAGCCTAATGACCACACTGCACACTGCACAGAGAGCCTAATGACCACACTGCACACAGTACAGAGAGCCGAATGACCACACTGCACACTGCACAGAGAGCCTAATGACCACACTGCACAGAGAGCCTAATGACCACACTGCACACAGCACAGAGAGCCTAATGACCACACAGCACAGAGAGCCTAATGACCACACTGCACACAGCACAGAGAGCCTAATGACCACACTGCACAGAGCACAGAGAGCCTAATGACCACACTGCACAGAGCACAGAGAGCCTAATGACCACACTGCACACAGCACAGAGAGCCTAATGACCACACTGCACAGAGAGCCTAATGACCACACTGCACACAGCACAGAGAGCCTAATGACCACACAGCACAGAGAGCCTAATGACCACACTGCACACAGCACAGAGAGCCTAATGACCACACAGTACAGAGAGCCTAATGACCACACTGCACACAGCACAGAGAGCCTAATGACAACACAGCACAGAGAGCCTAATGACCACACTGCACAGAGAGCCTAATGACCACACAGCACACAGTACAGAGAGCCTAATGACCACAGAGTACAGAGAGCCTAATGACCACACTGCACACAGCACAGAGAGCCTAATGACCACACTGCACAGAGAGCCTAATGACCACACAGCACAGAGAGCCTAATGACCACACTGCACACAGCACAGAGAGCCTAATGACCACACTGCACACAGCACAGAGAGCCTAATGACCACACTGCACACAGCACAGAGAGCCTAATGACCACACTGCACACAGTACAGAGAGCCTAATGACCACACTGCACACAGCACAGAGAGCCTAATGACCACACTGCACACAGCACAGAGAGCCTAATGACCACACTGCACACATCACAGAGAGCCTAATGACCACACTGTACAGAGAGCCTAATGACCACACTGCACACAGCACAGAGAGCCTAATGACCACACTGCACACAGCACAGAGAGCCTAATGACCACACAGCACAGAGAGCCTAATGACCACACTGCACACAGTACAGAGAGCCTAATGACCACACAGTACAGAGAGCCTAATGACCACACAGCACAGAGTACAGAGAGCCTAATGACCACACTGCACACAGTACAGAGAGCCTAATGACCACACTGCACACAGCACAGAGAGCCTAATGACCACACAGCACAGAGAGCCTAATGACCACACAGCACAGAGAGCCTAATGACCACACTGCACACAGTACAGAGAGCCTAATGACCACACAGCACAGAGAGCCTAATGACCACACTGCACACAGTACAGAGAGCCTAATGACCACACTGTACACAGCACAGAGAGCCTAATGACCACACAGCACAGAGAGCCTAATGACCACACAGTACAGAGAGCCTAATGACCACACTGCAAACAGCACAGAGAGCCTAATGACCACACTGCACAGAGCACAGAGAGCCTAATGACCACACTGTACACAGCACAGAGAGCCTAATGACCACACTGCACACAGCACAGAGAGCCTAATGGCCACACTGTACACAGCACAGAGAGCCTAATGACCACACAGCACAGAGAGCCTAATGACCACACTGCACAGAGCACAGAGAGCCTAATGACCACACTGTACACAGCACAGAGAGCCTAATGACCACACTGCACAGAGAGCCTAATGACCACACTGCACACAGTACAGAGAGCCTAATGACCACACAGCACAGAACACAGAGAGCCTAATGACCACACTGCACACAGTACAGAGAGCCTAATGACCACACTGCACACAGCACAGAGAGCCTAATGACTACACAGCACCGAGAGCCTAATGACCACACAGCACAGAGAGCCTAATGACCACACTGCACACAGTACAGAGAGCCTAATGACCACACAGTACAGAGAGCCTAATGGCCACACTGCACACAGTACAGAGAGCCTAATGGCCACACTGTACACAGCACAGAGAGCCTAATGACCACACAGTACAGAGAGCCTAATGACCACACTGCACACAGTACAGAGAGCCTAATGGCCACACTGTACACAGCACAGAGAGCCTAATGACCACACTGCACACAGCACAGAGAGCCTAATGACCACACTGCACACAGTACAGAGAGCCTAATGACCACACTGCACACAGAGCCTAATGACCACACTGCACACAGCACAGAGAGCCTAATGACCACACTGCACACAGCACAGAGAGCCTAATGACCACACTGCACAGAGCACAGAGAGCCTAATGACCACACTGCACACAGTACAGAGAGCCTAATGACCACACTGCACAGAGCACAGAGAGCCTAATGACCACACTGCACACTGCACAGAGAGCCTAATGACCACACAGCACAGAGCACAGAGAGCCTAATGACCACACTGCACACTGCACAGAGAGCCTAATGACCACACTGCACACAGAGAGCCTAATGACCACACTGCACACAGTACAGAGAGCCTAATGACCACACTGCACAGAGCACAGAGAGCCTAATGACCACACAGCACAGAGAGCCTAATGACCACACTGCACACAGTACAGAGAGCCTAATGACCACACTGCACACAGAGCCTAATGACCACACTGCACACAGCACAGAGAGCCTAATGACCACACTGCACACAGCACAGAGAGCCTAATGACCACACTGCACACAGCACAGAGAGCCTAATGACCACACTGCACACAGCACAGAGAGCCTAATGACCACACTGCACACAGTACAGAGAGCCTAATGACCACACTGCACACAGCACAGAGAGCTTAATGACCACACTGCACACAGCACAGAGAGCCTAATGACCACACTGCACACAACACAGAGAGCCTAATAACCACACTGCACACAGAGAGCCTAATGACCACACTGCACACAGTACAGAGAGCCTAATGACCACACTGCACACAGAGAGCCTAATGACCACACTGCACACAGTACAGAGAGCCTAATGACCACACTGCACACAACACAGAGAGCCTAATGACCACACTGCACACAGAGCCTAATGACCACACTGCACACAGCATAGAGAGCCTAATGACCACACTGCACACAGCACAGAGAGCCTAATGACCACACTGCACACAGTACAGAGAGCCTAATGACCACACTGCACACAGCATAGAGAGCCTAATGACCACACTGCACACAGCACAGAGAGCCTAATGACCACACTGCACACAGTACAGAGAGCCTAATGACCACACTGCACACAGCACAGAGAGCCTAATGACCACACTGCACACAGTACAGAGAGCCTAATGACCACACTGCACACAGCACAGAGAGCCTAATGACCACACTGCACACAGCACAGAGAGCCTAATGACCACACTGCCCACAACACAGAGAGCCTAATGACCACACTGCACACAGAGCCTAATGACCACACTGCACACAGCACAGAGAGCCTAATGACCACACTGCACACAGCACAGAGAGCCTAATGACCACACTGCACACAGCACAGAGAGCCTAATGACCACACTGCACATAGAGCCTAATGACCACACTGCACACAGCACAGAGAGCCTAATGACCACACTGCACACAGTACAGAGAGCCTAATGACCACACTGCACACAGAGCCTAATGACCACACAGCACACAGCACAGAGAGCCTAATGACCACACTGCACACAGCACAGAGAGCCTAATGACCACACAGCACAGAGAGCCTAATGACCACACTGCACACAGCACAGAGAGCCTAATGACCACACTGCACACAGTACAGAGAGCCTAATGACCACACTGCACACAGCACAGAGAGCCTAATGACCACACTGCACACAGCACAGAGAGCCTAATGACCACACTGCACACAGTACAGAGAGCCTAATGACCACACTGCACACAGTACAGAGAGCCTAATGACCACACTGCACACAGTACAGATAGCCTAATGACCACACTGTACACAGCACAGAGAGCCTAATGACCACACAGTACAGAGAGCCTAATGACCACACTGCACACAGTACAGATAGCCTAATGACCACACTGTACACAGCACAGAGAGCCTAATGACCACACAGTACAGAGAGCCTAATGACCACACTGCACAGAGAGCCTAATGACCACACTGCACACAGTACAGAGAGCCTAATGACCACACTGCACACAGTACAGATAGCCTAATGACCACACTGTACACAGCACAGAGAGCCTAATGACCACACAGTACAGAGAGCCTAATGACCACACTGCACACAGCACAGAGAGCCTAATGACCACACTGCACACAGTACAGAGAGCCTAATGACCACACTGCACACAGTACAGAGAGCCTAATGACCACACAGTACAGAGAGCCTAATGACCACACTGCACACAGCACAGAGAGCCTAATGACCACACTGCACAGAGAGCCTAATGACCACACAGCACACAGCACAGAGAGCCTAATGACCAAACTGCAAACAGAGCCTAATGACCACACTGTACACAACACAGAGAGCCTAATGACCACACTGCACACAGAGCCTAATGACCACACTGCACACAGCAAAGAGAGCCTAATGACCACACTGCACACAGCACAGAGAGCCTAATGACCACACTGCACACAGCACAGAGAGCCTAATGACCACACTGCACACAACACAGAGAGCCTAATGACCACACAGTACAGAGAGCCTAATGACCACACAGCACAGAGAGCCTAATGACCACACTGCACACAGCACAGAGAGCCTAATGACCACACTGCACACAGCACAGAGAGCCTAATGACCACACTGCACAGAGAGCCTAATGACCACACTGCACACAGCACAGAGAGCCTAATGACCACACTGCACACAGCACAGAGAGCCTAATGACCACACTGCACACAGTACAGAGAGCCTAATGACCACACAGCACAGAGAGCCTAATGACCACACTGCACACAGTACAGAGAGCCTAATGACCACACAGTACAGAGAGCCTAATGACCACACTGCACAGAGTACAGAGAGCCTAATGACCACACAGTACAGAGAGCCTAATGACCACACAGCACAGAGAGCCTAATGACCACACTGCACAGAGAGCCTAATGACCACACTGCACACTGCACAGAGAGCCTAATGACCACACTGCACACAGCACAGAGAGCCTAATGACAACACTGCACACTGCACAGAGAGCCTAATGACCACACTGCACACAGCACAGAGAGCCTAATGACCACACTGCACAGAGTACAGAGAGCCTAATGACCACACAGTACAGAGAGCCTAATGACCACACAGCACAGAGAGCCTAATGACCACACTGCACAGAGCACAGAGAGCCTAATGACCCCACTGCACACAGTACAGAGAGCCTAATGACCACACTGCACAGAGCACAGAGAGCCTAATGACCCCACTGCACACAGTACAGAGAGCCTAATGACCACACTGCACACAGCACAGAGAGCCTAATGACCACACTGCACACAGCACAGAGAGCCTAATGACCACACTGCACAGAGCACCGAGAGCCTAATGACCACACTGCACACAGCACAGAGAGCCTAATGACCACACTGCACACAGTACAGAGAGCCTAATGACCACACTGCACACAGTACAGAGAGCCTAATGACCACACTGTACAGAGTACAGAGAGCCTAATGACCACAGAGTACAGAGAGCCTAATGACCACACTGCACACAGCACAGAGAGCCTAATGACCACACTGCACAGAGAGCCTAATGACCACACTGCACACAGTACAGAGAGCCTAATGACCACACTGCACACAGCACAGAGAGCCTAATGACCACACTGCACACAGCACAGATAGCCTAATGACCACACTGCACACAGTACAGAGAGCCTAATGACCACACAGCACAGAGAGCCTAATGACCACACTGCACACAGCACAGAGAGCCTAATGACCACACTGTACAGAGAGCCTAATGACCACACTGCACACTGCACAGAGAGCCTAATGACCACACTGCACAGAGAGCCTAATGACCACACTGCACACAGTACAGATAGCCTAATGACCACACTGCACACAGTACAGAGAGCCTAATGACCACACTGCACACAGAGCCTAATGACCACACTGCACACAGTACAGAGAGCCTAATGACCACACTGCACACTGCACAGAGAGCCTAATGACCACACTGCACACTGCACAGAGAGCCTAATGACCACACTGCACACAGAGCCTAATGACCACACTGCACACAGCACAGAGAGCCTAATGACCACACTGCACACAGCACAGAGAGCCTAATGACCACACAGTACAGAGAGCCTAATGACCACACTGCACACAGTACAGAGAGCCTAATGACCACACTGCACACTGCACAGAGAGCCTAATGACCACACTGCACAGAGAGCCTAATGACCACACTGCACACAGTACAGAGAGCCTAATGACCACACTGTACACAGAGCCTAATGACCACACTGCACACAGCACAGAGAGCCTAATGACCACACTGCACACAGTACAGAGAGCCTAATGACCACACTGCACACTGCACAGAGAGCCTAATGACCACACAGCACAGAGAGCCTAATGACCACACTGCACACAGTACAGAGAGCCTAATGACCCCACTGCACACAGCACAGAGAGCCTAATGACCCCACTGCACACAGCACAGAGAGCCTAATGACCACACTGCACAGAGCACAGAGAGCCTAATGACCACACTGCACACAGTACAGATAGCCTAATGACCACACAGCACAGAGAGCCTAATGACCACACTGCACACAGTACAGAGAGCCTAATGACCCCACTGCACACAGCACAGAGAGCCTAATGACCACACTGCACACAGAGCCTAATGACCACACTGCACACAGAGCCTAATGACCACACTGCACACAGCACAGAGAGCCTAATGACCACACTGTACACAGCACAGAGAGCCTAATGGCCACACTGCACACTGCACACAGAGCCTAATGACCACACTGCACACAGCACAGAGAGCCTAATGACCACACTGCACACAGTACAGAGAGCCTAATGACCACACTGTACAGAGAGCCTAATGACCACACTGCACACAGTACAGAGAGCCTAATGACCACAGAGTACAGAGAGCCTAATGACCACACTGCACACTGCACAGAGAGCCTAATGACCACACAGTACAGAGAGCCTAATGACCACACTGCACACAGCACAGAGAGCCTAATGACCACACAGTACAGAGAGCCTAATGACCACACTGCACACAGCACAGAGAGCCTAATGACAACACAGCACAGAGAGCCTAATGACCACACAGCACAGAGAGCCTAATGACCACACAGCACACAGTACAGAGAGCCTAATGACCACACTGCACACAGTACAGAGAGCCTAATGACCACACTGCACACAGTACAGAGAGCCTAATGACCACACAGCACAGAGAGCCTAATGACAACACTGCGCACAGCACAGAGAGCCTAATGACCACACTGCACACAGTACAGAGAGCCTAATGACCACACAGTACAGAGAGCCTAATGACCACACAGCACAGAGAGCCTAATGACCACACTGCACACAGTACAGAGAGCCTAATGACCACACAGTACAGAGAGCCTAATGGCCACACTGCACACAGTACAGAGAGCCTAATGGCCACACTGTACACAGCACAGAGAGCCTAATGACCACACAGTACAGAGAGCCTAATGACCACACTGCACACAGTACAGAGAGCCTAATGGCCACACTGTACACAGCACAGAGAGCCTAATGACCACACTGCACACAGCACAGAGAGCCTAATGACCACACTGCACACAGTACAGAGAGCCTAATGACCACACTGCACAGAGCACAGAGAGCCTAATGACCACACTGCACACAGTACAGAGAGCCTAATGACCACACTCCACAGAGCACAGAGAGCCTAATGACCACACTGCACACTGCACAGAGAGCCTAATGACCACACAGCACAGAGCACAGAGAACCTAATGACCACACTGCACACTGCACAGAGAGCCTAATGACCACACTGCACACAGAGAGCCTAATGACCACACTGCACACAGTACAGAGAGCCTAATGACCACACTGCACAGAGCACAGAGAGCCTAATGACCACACAGCACAGAGAGCCTAATGACCACACTGCACACAGTACAGAGAGCCTAATGACCACACTGCACACAGAGCCTAATGACCACACTGCACACAGCACAGAGAGCCTAATGACCACACTGCACACAGCACAGAGAGCCTAATGACCACACTGCACACAGCACAGAGAGCCTAATGACCACACTGCACACAGCACAGAGAGCCTAATGACCACACTGCACACAGTACAGAGAGCCTAATGACCACACTGCACACAGCACAGAGAGCTTAATGACCACACTGCACACAGCACAGAGAGCCTAATGACCACACTGCACACAACACAGAGAGCCTAATAACCACACTGCACACAGAGAGCCTAATGACCACACTGCACACAGTACAGAGAGCCTAATGACCACACTGCACACAGAGAGCCTAATGACCACACTGCACACAGTACAGAGAGCCTAATGACCACACTGCACACAACACAGAGAGCCTAATGACCACACTGCACACAGAGCCTAATGACCACACTGCACACAGCACAGAGAGCCTAATGACCACACTGCACACAGCACAGAGAGCCTAATGACCACACTGCACACAGCACAGAGAGCCTAATGACCACACTGCACACAGTACAGAGAGCCTAATGACCACACTGCACACAGCACAGAGAGCCTAATGACCACACTGCACACAGCACAGAGAGCCTAATGACCACACTGCACACAACACAGAGAGCCTAATGACCACACTGCACACAGAGCCTAATGACCACACTGCACACAGCACAGAGAGCCTAATGACCACACTGCACACAGCACAGAGAGCCTAATGACCACACTGCACACAGCACAGAGAGCCTAATGACCACACTGCACAGAGAGCCTAATGACCACACTGCACACAGCACAGAGAGCCTAATGACCACACTGCACACAGTACAGAGAGCCTAATGACCACACTGCACACAGAGCCTAATGACCACACAGCACACAGCACAGAGAGCCTAATGACCACACTGCACACAGCACAGAGAGCCTAATGACCACACAGCACAGAGAGCCTAATGACCACACTGCACACAGCACAGAGAGCCTAATGACCACACTGCACACAGTACAGAGAGCCTAATGACCACACTGCACACAGCACAGAGAGCCTAATGACCACACTGCACACAGCACAGAGAGCCTAATGACCACACTGCACACAGTACAGAGAGCCTAATGACCACACTGCACACAGTACAGAGAGCCTAATGACCACACTGCACACAGTACAGATAGCCTAATGACCACACTGTACACAGCACAGAGAGCCTAATGACCACACAGTACAGAGAGCCTAATGACCACACTGCACACAGTACAGATAGCCTAATGACCACACTGTACACAGCACAGAGAGCCTAATGACCACACAGTACAGAGAGCCTAATGACCACACTGCACAGAGAGCCTAATGACCACACTGCACACAGTACAGAGAGCCTAATGACCACACTGCACACAGTACATATAGCCTAATGACCACACTGTACACAGCACAGAGAGCCTAATGACCACACAGTACAGAGAGCCTAATGACCACACTGCACACAGCACAGAGAGCCTAATGACCACACTGCACACAGTACAGAGAGCCTAATGACCACACTGCACACAGTACAGAGAGCCTAATGACCACACAGTACAGAGAGCCTAATGACCACACTGCACACAGCACAGAGAGCCTAATGACCACACTGCACAGAGAGCCTAATGACCACACAGCACACAGCACAGAGAGCCTAATGACCAAACTGCACACAGAGCCTAATGACCACACTGTACACAACACAGAGAGCCTAATGACCACACTGCACACAGAGCCTAATGACCACATTGCACACAGCAAAGAGAGCCTAATGACCACACTGCACACAGCACAGAGAGCCTAATGACCACACTGCACACAGCACAGAGAGCCTAATGACCACACTGCACACAACACAGAGAGCCTAATGACCACACAGTACAGAGAGCCTAATGACCACACAGCACAGAGAGCCTAATGACCACACTGCACACAGCACAGAGAGCCTAATGACCACACTGCACACAGCACAGAGAGCCTAATGACCACACTGCACAGAGAGCCTAATGACCACACTGCACACAGCACAGAGAGCCTAATGACCACACTGCACACAGCACAGAGAGCCTAATGACCACACTGCACACAGTACAGAGAGCCTAATGACCACACAGCACAGAGAGCCTAATGACCACACTGCACACAGTACAGAGAGCCTAATGACCACACAGTACAGAGAGCCTAATGACCACACTGCACAGAGTACAGAGAGCCTAATGACCACACAGTACAGAGAGCCTAATGACCACACAGCACAGAGAGCCTAATGACCACACTGCACAGAGAGCCTAATGACCACACTGCACACTGCACAGAGAGCCTAATGACCACACTGCACACAGCACAGAGAGCCTAATGACAACACTGCACACTGCACAGAGAGCCTAATGACCACACTGCACACAGCACAGAGAGCCTAATGACCACACTGCACAGAGTACAGAGAGCCTAATGACCACACAGTACAGAGAGCCTAATGACCACACAGCACAGAGAGCCTAATGACCACACTGCACAGAGCACAGAGAGCCTAATGACCCCACTGCACACAGTACAGAGAGCCTAATGACCACACTGCACAGAGCACAGAGAGCCTAATGACCCCACTGCACACAGTACAGAGAGCCTAATGACCACACTGCACACAGCACAGAGAGCCTAATGACCACACTGCACACAGCACAGAGAGCCTAATGACCACACTGCACAGAGCACCGAGAGCCTAATGACCACACTGCACACAGCACAGAGAGCCTAATGACCACACTGCACACAGTACAGAGAGCCTAATGACCACACTGCACACAGTACAGAGAGCCTAATGACCACACTGTACAGAGTACAGAGAGCCTAATGACCACAGAGTACAGAGAGCCTAATGACCACACTGCACACAGCACAGAGAGCCTAATGACCACACTGCACAGAGAGCCTAATGACCACACTGCACACAGTACAGAGAGCCTAATGACCACACTGCACACAGCACAGAGAGCCTAATGACCACACTGCACACAGCACAGATAGCCTAATGACCACACTGCACACAGTACAGAGAGCCTAATGACCACACAGCACAGAGAGCCTAATGACCACACTGCACACAGCACAGAGAGCCTAATGACCACACTGTACAGAGAGCCTAATGACCACACTGCACACTGCACAGAGAGCCTAATGACCACACTGCACAGAGAGCCTAATGACCACACTGCACACAGTACAGATAGCCTAATGACCACACTGCACACAGTACAGAGAGCCTAATGACCACACTGCACACAGAGCCTAATGACCACACTGCACACTGCACAGAGAGCCTAATGACCACACTGCACACAGAGCCTAATGACCACACTGCACACAGCACAGAGAGCCTAATGACCACACTGCACACAGCACAGAGAGCCTAATGACCACACAGTACAGAGAGCCTAATGACCACACTGCACACAGTACAGAGAGCCTAATGACCACACTGCACACTGCACAGAGAGCCTAATGACCACACTGCACAGAGAGCCTAATTACCACACTGCACACAGTACAGAGAGCCTAATGACCACACTGTACACAGAGCCTAATGACCACACTGCACACAGCACAGAGAGCCTAATGACCACACTGCACACAGTACAGAGAGCCTAATGACCACACTGCACACTGCACAGAGAGCCTAATGACCACACTGTACAGAGAGCCTAATGACCACACTGCACACAGTACAGAGAGCCTAATGACCACACTGCACACTGCACAGAGAGCCTAATGACCACACTGCACAGAGAGCCTAATGACCACACAGCACAGAGAGCCTAATGACCACACTGCACAGAGCACAGAGAGCCTAATGACCACACTGCACACAGTACAGATAGCCTAATGACCACACAGCACAGAGAGCCTAATGACCACACTGCACACAGTACAGAGAGCCTAATGACCCCACTGCACACAGCACAGAGAGCCTAATGACCCCACTGCACACAGCACAGAGAGCCTAATGACCACACTGCACAGAGCACAGAGAGCCTAATGACCACACTGCACACAGTACAGATAGCCTAATGACCACACAGCACAGAGAGCCTAATGACCACACTGCACACAGTACAGAGAGCCTAATGACCCCACTGCACACAGCACAGAGAGCCTAATGACCACACTGCACACAGAGCCTAATGACCACACTGCACACAGAGCCTAATGACCACACTGCACACAGCACAGAGAGCCTAATGACCACACTGTACACAGCACAGAGAGCCTAATGGCCACACTGCACACTGCACACAGAGCCTAATGACCACACTGCACACAGCACAGAGAGCCTAATGACCACACTGCACACAGTACAGAGAGCCTAATGACCACACTGTACAGAGAGCCTAATGACCACACTGCACACAGTACAGAGAGCCTAATGACCACAGAGTACAGAGAGCCTAATGACCACACTGCACACTGCACAGAGAGCCTAATGACCACACAGTACAGAGAGCCTAATGACCACACTGCACAAAGCACAGAGAGCCTAATGACCACACAGTGCAGAGAGCCTAATGACCACACTGCACACAGCACAGAGAGCCTAATGACAACACAGCACAGAGAGCCTAATGACCACACAGCACAGAGAGCCTAATGACCACACAGCACACAGTACAGAGAGCCTAATGACCACACTGCACACAGTACAGAGAGCCTAATGACCACACTGCACACAGTACAGAGAGCCTAATGACCACACAGCACAGAGAGCCTAATGACAACACTGCGCACAGCACAGAGAGCCTAATGACCACACTGCACACAGTACAGAGAGCCTAATGACCACACAGTACAGAGAGCCTAATGACCACACAGCACAGAGAGCCTAATGACAACACTGCACACAGCACAGAGAGCCTAATGACCACACTGTACACTGCACAGAGAGCCTAATGACCACACTGCACACAGTACAGAGAGCCTAATGACCACACAGCACACAGCACAGAGAGCCTAATGACCACACTGCACACAGTACAGAGAGCCTAATGACCACACTGCACACAGTACAGAGAGCCTAATGACCACACAGCACAGAGAGCCTAATGACCACACTGCACACAGTACAGAGAGCCTAATGACCACACAGCACACAGCACAGAGAGCCTAATGACCACACAGCACAGAGAGCCTAATGACCACACAGCACAGAGAGCCTAATGACCACACAGCACAGAGAGCCTAATGACCACACAGTACACAGAACAGAGAGCCTAATGACCACACTGCACACAGTACAGAGAGCCTAATGACCACACAGTACAGAGAGCCTAATGACAACACTGCGCACAGCACAGAGAGCCTAATGACCACACAGCACAGAGAGCCTAATGACCACACTGCACACAGCACAGAGAGCCTAATGACCACACTGCACACAGTACAGAGAGCCTAATGACCACACTGCACACAGTACAGAGAGCCTAATGACCACACTGCACACAGCACAGAGAGCCTAATGACCACACAGCACAGAGAGCCTAATGACCACACTGTACACAGCACAGAGAGCCTAATGACCACACTGCACACAGCACAGAGAGCCTAATGACCACACAGCACAGAGCACAGAGAGCCTAATGGCCACACTGCACACAGCACAGAGAGCCTAATGACCACACTGCACACAGCACAGAGAGCCTAATGACCACACAGCACAGAGAGCCTAATGACCACACTGCACACAGCACAGAGAGCCTAATGACCACACAGCACACAGTACAGAGAGCCTAATGACCACAGAGTACAGAGAGCCTAATGACCACACTGTACACAGCACAGAGAGCCTAATGACCACACTGCACACAGCACAGAGAGCCTAATGACCACACAGCACAGAGCACAGAGAGCCTAATGACCACACAGCACAGAGCACAGAGAGCCTAATGACCACACTGCACACAGCACAGAGAGCCTAATGACCACACAGCACAGAGAGCCTAATGACCACACTGCACACAGCACAGAGAGCCTAATGACCACACAGCACAGAGAGCCTAATGACCACACAGCACACAGCACAGAGAGCCTAATGACCACACTGCACAGAGAGCCTAATGACCACACTGTACACAGCACAGAGAGCCTAATGACCACACTGCACACAGTACAGAGAGCCTAATGACCACACTGCACACAGCACAGAGAGCCTAATGACCACACTGCACACAGCACAGAGAGCCTAATGACCACACTGCACACAGCACAGAGAGCCTAATGACCACACAGCACAGAGAGCCTAATGACCACACTGCACAGAGAGCCTAATGACCACACTGCACAGAGAGCCTAATGACCACACAGCACAGAGAGCCTAATGACCACACTGCACACAGTACAGAGAGCCTAATGACCACACTGCACAGAGAGCCTAATGACCACACTGCACAGAGAGCCTAATGACCACACTGTACACAGCACAGAGAGCCTAATGACCACACTGCACACAGCACAGAGAGCCTAATGACCACACTGCACACAGTACAGAGAGCCTAATGACCACACTGCACACAGCACAGAGAGCCTAATGACAACACAGCACAGAGAGCCTAATGACCACACTGCACAGAGAGCCTAATGACCACACAGCACACAGTACAGAGAGCCTAATGACCACACTGCACAGAGAGCCTAATGACCACACTGCACACAGTACAGAGAGCCTAATGACCACACTGCACACAGCACAGAGAGCCTAATGACAACACTGCACAGAGAGCCTAATGACCACACTGCACACAGTACAGAGAGCCTAATGACCACACTGCACACAGCACAGAGAGCCTAATGACAACACAGCACAGAGAGCCTAATGACCACACTGCACAGAGAGCCTAATGACCACACAGCACACAGCACAGAGAGCCTAATGACAACACAGCACAGAGAGCCTAATGACCACACAGCACAGAGAGCCTAATGACCACACTGTACACAGCACAGAGAGCCTAATGACCACACTGCACACAGCACAGAGAGCCTAATGACCACACTGCACACAGCACAGAGAGCCTAATGACAACACAGCACAGAGAGCCTAATGACCATACTGCACAGAGAGCCTAATGACCACACAGCACACAGTACAGAGAGCCTAATGACCACAGAGTACAGAGAGCCTAATGACCACACTGCACACAGCACAGAGAGCCTAATGACAACACAGCACAGAGAGCCTAATGACCACACTGCACACAGCACAGAGAGCCTAATGACCACACTGCACACAGCACAGAGAGCCTAATGACCACACTGCACACAGTACAGAGAGCCTAATGACCACACTGCACACAGTACAGAGAGCCTAATGACCACACAGTACACAGCACAGAGAGCCTAATGACCACAGAGTACAGAGAGCCTAATGACCACACTGCACACAGCACAGAGAGCCTAATGACCACACTGCACACAGCACAGAGAGCCTAATGACCACACTGTACACAGCACAGAGAGCCTAATGACCACACTGCACACAGTACAGAGAGCCTAATGACCACACAGTACACAGCACAGAGAGCCTAATGACCACACTGCACACAGCACAGAGAGCCTAATGACAACACTGCGCACAGCACAGAGAGCCTAATGGCCACACTGCACACAGCACAGAGAGCCTAATGGCCACACTGCACACAGCACAGAGAGCCTAATGACCACACTGCACACAGTACAGAGAGCCTAATGACCACACTGCACACAGTACAGAGAGCCTAATGACCAGACTGCACACAGCACAGAGAGCCTAATGACCACACTGCACACAGCACAGAGAGCCTAATGACCACACTGCACAGAGAGCCTAATGACCACACTGCACACAGCACAGAGAGCCTAATGACAACACTGCACACTGCACAGAGAGCCTAATGACCACACTGCACACAGCACAGAGAGCCTAATGACCACACTGCACAGAGTACAGAGAGCCTAATGACCACACAGTACAGAGAGCCTAATGACCGCACAGCACAGAGAGCCTAATGACCACACTGCACAGAGCACAGAGAGCCTAATGACCCCACTGCACACAGTACAGAGAGCCTAATGACCACACTGCACAGAGTACAGAGAGCCTAATGACCACACTGCACAGAGCACAGAGAGCCTAATGACCACACTGCACACAGCACAGAGAGCCTAATGACCACACTGCACACAGTACAGAGAGCCTAATGACCACACTGCACACAGTACAGAGAGCCTAATGACCACACTGTACAGAGTACAGAGAGCCTAATGACCACAGAGTACAGAGAGCCTAATGACCACACTGCACACAGCACAGAGAGCCTAATGACCACACTGCACAGAGAGCCTAATGACCACACTGCACACAGTACAGAGAGCCTAATGACCACACTGCACACAGAGCCTAATGACCACACTGCACACAGCACAGATAGCCTAATGACCACACTGCACACAGTACAGAGAGCCTAATGACCACACAGCACAGAGTGCCTAATGACCACACTGCACACAGCACAGAGAGCCTAATGACCACACTGTACAGAGAGCCTAATGACCACACTGCCCACTGCACAGAGAGCCTAATGACCACACTGCACAGAGAGCCTAATGACCACACTGCACACAGTACAGAGAGCCTAATGACCACACTGCACACTGCACAGAGAGCCTAATGACCACACTGCACACTGCACAGAGAGCCTAATGACCACACTGCACACAGAGCCTAATGACCACACTGCACACAGTACAGAGAGCCTAATGACCACACTGCACACTGCACAGAGAGCCTAATGACCACACTGCACACTGCACAGAGAGCCTAATGACCACACTGCACACAGAGCCTAATGACCACACTGCACACAGCACAGAGAGCCTAATGACCACACTGCACACAGCACAGAGAGCCTAATGACCACACAGTACAGAGAGCCTAATGACCACACTGCACACAGTACAGAGAGCCTAATGACCACACTGCACACTGCACAGAGAGCCTAATGACCACACTGCACAGAGAGCCTAATGACCACACTGCACACAGTACAGAGAGCCTAATGACCACACTGCACACAGAGCCTAATGACCACACTGCACACAGCACAGAGAGCCTAATGACCACACTGTACAGAGAGCCTAATGACCACACTGCACACAGTACAGAGAGCCTAATGACCACACTGCACACTGCACAGAGAGCCTAATGACCACACTGCACAGAGAGCCTAATGACCACACAGCACAGAGAGCCTAATGACCACACTGCACAGAGCACAGAGAGCCTAATGACCACACTGCACACAGTACAGATAGCCTAATGACCACACAGCACAGAGAGCCTAATGACCACACTGCACACAGTACAGAGAGCCTAATGACCCCACTGCACACAGCACAGAGAGCCTAATGACCCCACTGCACACAGCACAGAGAGCCTAATGACCACACTGCACAGAGCACAGAGAGCCTAATGACCACACTGCACACAGTGCAGATAGCCTAATGACCACACAGCACAGAGAGCCTAATGACCACACTGCACACAGTACAGAGAGCCTAATGACCCCACTGCACACAGCACAGAGAGCCTAATGACCACACTGCACACAGAGCCTAATGACCACACTGCACACAGAGCCTAATGACCACACTGCACACAGCACAGAGAGCCTAATGACCACACTGTACACAGCACAGAGAGCCTAATGGCCACACTGCACACTGCACACAGAGCCTAATGACCACACTGCACACAGCACAGAGAGCCTAATGACCACACTGCACACAGTACAGAGAGCCTAATGACCACACTGTACAGAGAGCCTAATGACCACACTGCACACAGTACAGAGAGCCTAATGACCACAGAGTACAGAGAGCCTAATGACCACACTGCACACTGCACAGAGAGCCTAATGACCACACAGTACAGAGAGCCTAATGACCACACTGCACACAGCACAGAGAGCCTAATGACCACACAGTACAGAGAGCCTAATGACCACACTGCACACAGCACAGAGAGCCTAATGACAACACAGCACAGAGAGCCTAATGATTACACAGCACAGAGAGCCTAATGACCACACAGCACACAGTACAGAGAGCCTAATGACCACACTGCACACAGTACAGAGAGCCTAATGACCACACTGCACACAGTACAGAGAGCCTAATGACCACACAGCACAGAGAGCCTAATGACAACACTGCGCACAGCACAGAGAGCCTAATGACCACACTGCACACAGTACAGAGAGCCTAATGACCACACAGTACAGAGAGCCTAATGACCACACAGCACAGAGAGCCTAATGACAACACTGCACACAGCACAGAGAGCCTAATGACCACACTGTACACTGCACAGAGAGCCTAATGACCACACTGCACACAGTACAGAGAGCCTAATGACCACACAGCACACAGCACAGAGAGCCTAATGACCACACTGCACACAGTACAGAGAGCCTAATGACCACACTGCACACAGTACAGAGAGCCTAATGACCACACAGCACAGAGAGCCTAATGACCACACTGCACACAGTACAGAGAGCCTAATGACCACACAGCACACAGCACAGAGAGCCTAATGACCACACAGCACAGAGAGCCTAATGACCACACAGCACAGAGAGCCTAATGACCACACAGCACAGAGAGCCTAATGACCACACAGTACACAGTACAGAGAGCCTAATGACCACACTGCACACAGTACAGAGAGCCTAATGACCACACAGTACAGAGAGCCTAATGACAACACTGCGCACAGCACAGAGAGCCTAATGACCACACAGTACACAGTACAGAGAGCCTAATGACCACACTGCACACAGTACAGAGAGCCTAATGACCACACAGTACAGAGAGCCTAATGACAACACTGCGCACAGCACAGAGAGCCTAATGACCACACAGTACACAGTACAGAGAGCCTAATGACCACACTGCACACAGTACAGAGAGCCTAATGACCACACAGTACAGAGAGCCTAATGACAACACTGCGCACAGCACAGAGAGCCTAATGGCCACACTGCACAGAGAGCCTAATGACCACACTGCACACAGCACAGAGAGCCTAATGACCACACAGTACAGAGAGCCTAATGACCACACAGTACAGAGAGCCTAATGACCACACTGCACACAGCACAGAGAGCCTAATGACCACACAGCACAGAGAGCCTAATGACCACACTGCACACAGCACAGAGAGCCTAATGACCACACTGCACACAGTACAGAGAGCCTAATGACCACACAGCACAGAGAGCCTAATGACCACACTGTACACAGCACAGAGAGCCTAATGACCACACTGCACACAGCACAGAGAGCCTAATGACCACACAGCACAGAGCACAGAGAGCCTAATGGCCACACTGCACACAGCACAGAGAGCCTAATGACCACACTGCACACAGCACAGAGAGCCTAATGACCACACAGCACAGAGAGCCTAATGACCACACTGCACACAGCACAGAGAGCCTAATGACCACACAGCACACAGTACAGAGAGCCTAATGACCACAGAGTACAGAGAGCCTAATGACCACACTGTACACAGCACAGAGAGCCTAATGACCACACTGCACACAGCACAGAGAGCCTAATGACCACACAGCACAGAGCACAGAGAGCCTAATGACCACACAGCACAGAGCACAGAGAGCCTAATGACCACACTGCACACAGCACAGAGAGCCTAATGACCACACAGCACAGAGAGCCTAATGACCACACTGCACACAGCACAGAGAGCCTAATGACCACACAGCACAGAGAGCCTAATGACCACACAGCACACAGCACAGAGAGCCTAATGACCACACTGCACAGAGAGCCTAATGACCACACTGCACACAGCACAGAGAGCCTAATGACCACACTGCACACAGAGCCTAATGACCACACTGCACAGAGAGCCTAATGACCACACTGTACACAGCACAGAGAGCCTAATGACCACACTGCACACAGCACAGAGAGCCTAATGACCACACTGCACACAGAGCCTAATGACCACACTGCACAGAGAGCCTAATGACCACACTGTACACAGCACAGAGAGCCTAATGACCACACTGCACAGAGAGCCTAATGACCACACTGCACACAGCACAGAGAGCCTAATGACCACACTGCACACAGAGCCTAATGACCACACTGCACAGAGAGCCTAATGACCACACTGTACACAGCACAGAGAGCCTAATGACCACACTGCACACAGTACAGAGAGCCTAATGACCACACAGCACAGAGAGCCTAATGACCACACTGCACACAGAGCCTAATGACCACACTGCACAGAGAGCCTAATGACCACACTGTACACAGCACAGAGAGCCTAATGACCACACTGCACACAGTACAGAGAGCCTAATGACCACACTGCACACAGCACAGAGAGCCTAATGACCACACTGCACACAGCACAGAGAGCCTAATGACCACACTGCACACAGCACAGAGAGCCTAATGACCACACAGCACAGAGAGCCTAATGACCACACTGCACAGAGAGCCTAATGACCACACTGCACAGAGAGCCTAATGACCACACAGCACAGAGAGCCTAATGACCACACTGCACACAGTACAGAGAGCCTAATGACCACACTGCACAGAGAGCCTAATGACCACACTGCACAGAGAGCCTAATGACCACACTGCACAGAGAGCCTAATGACCACACTGTACACAGCACAGAGAGCCTAATGACCACACTGCACACAGCACAGAGAGCCTAATGACCACACTGCACACAGTACAGAGAGCCTAATGACCACACTGCACACAGCACAGAGAGCCTAATGACAACACAGCACAGAGAGCCTAATGACCACACTGCACAGAGAGCCTAATGACCACACAGCACACAGTACAGAGAGCCTAATGACCACACTGCACAGAGAGCCTAATGACCACACTGCACACAGTACAGAGAGCCTAATGACCTGATTAAGGTCCGGTTGTATTTTTTACAAATCAAAAGTGACTTTTGTTTTCATCCGAAGGGGCCCACCGATACAATATGGAAAGCGAAGTTATCGCGAAAATGTGTAACGGGTCGAAGCCCTAAGGAGAAAAAAGATCATTATATAAAATAAGACGAAGTGTATCTCATACAGAGGCGCACACAGGGGGGGGGGGGGGGCATACGGGCCCGTGCCCCACTTTACACAGCACAGAGACACAGGTACGAAGGTGTGCCTAAGGACCATATGAGATCCTAGTGTCTAATGTGCTGACCTCGTGTCGGCGCCATACACAGGACTCTAGAGGGACGGGACGGGACGGGACGGGACGGGACGGGACGGGACGGGAGGTGGCTGTGGGCGGGCGGTGGCAGCATCCGACCAATCCTGTCTGACTCAGCCGGACGGTGACGTCACGCCGCTGATGATGTCACTGGTCAGGCGGCCAGAAGCCACTCCTCGCTAGAGTCATCTACCTGGACCACCTGCTAAATGACGTCACACCGCTGATGATGTCACTGGTCAGGCGGCCAATAGCCACTCCTCGCTAGAGTCATCTACCTGCCCCACCTGCTAAATGACGTCATGCGTGCTACCTGTCAGCTGACAACTGTGGCCGCTCCCTGCTGTGCTGCGCTGTGTTGTGCTGTGCTGTACTGTGCTGTGCTATACTGTAATGTGCTGTGATGTGATGACTGATTTGCTGTACTATGCTGTGCTGTGCTGCTATGTACTGTACTATGATGTGCTGTACTGTGCTGTGCTGTGTTGTAATGTGATGTACTGTACTGCGATGTACTGTGATGTGCTGCACTGTGCTGTGCTGTGATGTGATGACTGATTTGCTGTACTATGCTGTTCTGTGCTGTGCTGTGCTGTGCTGTACTGTGCTGTGTTGTGTTGTGTTGTGATGTACTGTGCTATGCTGTGATGTGCTGTACTGTGATGTACTGTGCTGTGCGGTGCTGTACTGTGCTGTGTTGTGCTGTGTTGTGCTGTGCTGTACTGTGTTGTGATGTGCTGTACTGTGCTGTGCTGTGATGTGCCGTCCTTAGTATCGTGGTTGAGTTAACTCAGTGCCGAGTGCCGCTGTTTCGGCTAGGATTCAAAATCCACCGCCCACACAAACCTGGCTGTGCTGCACATCCGGCCAACAGAACGTCACTAAGGCAAAGGCCATATGACTCATGAGCCAACGCCACGAACAATGTGCACCAAGTGGAAGTCTGCGGGCTTGTTGGTTGTAAAATGGCCGATCTATAGTACGGAGACTCGGAGCCTCCCCCCCCCCCCCCCCCCACCCCTTCCCCACCTACCCTCAGATGCCGGCACTGTCCAGTGGTCGATATAGGGCCCTGTTGCTGCCAGACTCGGAGGCGTTGGCGGCAGGGACGTCGCCAATGTGGGAGGGGGGGGGGGGGGGGGGCACTGGAAGCCATGGGCCCCTTGAGCAAAACAAATTCACACTAGATAAAACGAGATTCTCCCACGACCCGACTCTATCCCCTACCCTCCCCCCCCCCCCCCCTCCTCCGGTCAATAACATATGGCTGAGGGGTAAAATGTGTTTCTACCATGGACGTGCCCCCCCCCCCTCCCTGATACCCCGTGCCTTGTTGCCAGTCGATATAGGGTCCTGTTGCTGCCCGACTCGGGGGCGCTACGACGGCAGGGAGGGATATAACCTATGACCTTGACACATTTAACGGAAATATAGGTATTGCGGTGTTGCAGGCTTATACAAATACACGAACCATACATGTTATATAGTAAAATAGTAGAATAACGAATGCCATGTCGCATATCGATGATTGTAAAATTTCGCAGTGAAATAAAGCCCTCACATGTTACCGCGATATCTAATCAATACATACAGTGGGAGGGCATTGGGACCGCATTGGGAGGGGTTTGGGAGAGGATTAGGAAGGCATTGGGAGGGCATTGGGAGGGCATTGGGAGGGCTTTGGGACGGCTTTGGGACGGCTTTGAGACGGCATTCGGACGGCATTCGGACGGCTTTGGGAAGGGATTGGGACGGCTTTGGGACGCTTTGGGAGGGGTTTGGGACGACATTGGGAGGGCATTGGGAGGGCATTGGGAGGGCATTGGGAGGGCATTGGGAAGGCATTGGGAGGGCATTGGGAGGGCATTGGGAAGGCATTGGGAGGGCATTGGGAGGGCATTGGGACGGCATTGGGAGGGCATTGGGAGGGCATTGGGAGGGGATTGGGACGACATTGGGACGGCTTTGGGAGGGGATTGGGACCGCTTTGGGACGGCATTGGGAGGGCATTGGGAGGGCATTGGGAGGGGATTGGGAAGGCATTGGGACGGCATTGGGAGGGCATTGGGACGGCATTGGGAGGGCATTGGGAGGGCATTGGGAGGGAATTGGGACGGCATTGGGACGGCTTTGGGAGGGGATTGGGACGGCATTGGGACGGCTTTGGGAGGGCATTGGGAGGGCATTGGGACGGCTTTGGGACGGCTTTGGGAGGGCATTGGGAGGGCATTGGGACGGCTTTGGGGGGTATTGGGACGGCATTGGGACGGCTATGGGAGGGCATTGGGAGGGCATTGGGAGGGCATTGGGACGGCTTTGGGAGGGCATTGGGAGGGCATTGGGATGGCTTTGGGAGGGCATTGGGACGGCATTGGGACGGCTTTGGGGGGGGGGGGGGGCATTGGGACGGCTTTGGGAGGGCATTGGGACGGCATTGGGACGGCTTTGGGAGGGCCTTGGGAGGGCATTGGGACGGCTTTGGGAGGGCATTGGGACGGCTTTGGGAGGGCATTGGGAGGGCATTGGGAGGGCATTGGGAGGGCATTGAGACGGCTTTGGGAGGGCATTGGGAGGGCATTGGGAGGGCTTTGGGACGGCTTTGGGAGGGCATTGGGACGGCATTGGGACGGCATTGGGACGGCATTGGGAGGGGATTGGGAGGGCTTTGGGACGGCTTTGGGAGGGGATTGGGAGGGCTTTGGGAGGGCATTGGGACGGCATTGGGAGGGCATTGCGACGGCTTTGGGACGGCTTTGGGAGGGATTTGGGACGGCTTTGGGACAGCTTTGGGACGGCATTGGGACAGCTTTGGGAGGGGATTGGGACAGCTTTGGGACGGCTTTGGGAGGGGTTTGGGACGGCTTTGGGAGGGAATTGGGAGGGCATTGGGACGGCTTTGGGACGGCTTTGGGAGGACATTGGGACGGCTTTGGGACGGCATTGGGAGGGCATTGGGACGGCATTGGGACGGCTTTGGGAGGTGATTGGGACGGTTTTGGGAGGGGATTGGGACGGCTTTGGGAGGGCATTGGGACGGCATTGGGAGGGCTTTGGGACGGCTTTGAGAGGGGATTGGGAGGGCTTTGGGACGGCTTTGGGAGGGCATTGGGACGGCTTTGGGAGGGCATTGGGACGGCATTGGGACGGCTTTGGGAGGGGATTGGGAGGGCTTTGTGAGGGGATTGGGACGCCTTTGGGAGGGGATTGGGACGGCTTTGGGAGGGCATTGGGAGGGGATTGGGAGGGCTTTGGGACGGCATTGGGAGGGGATTGGGACGGCTTTGGGACGGCATTGGGAGGGAATTGGGACGGCTTTGGGACGGCTTTGGGAGTGGTTTGGGAGGTCATTGGGAGGGGATTGGGAGGGGTTTGGGACGGCATTGGGACGGCTTTGGGACGGCTTTGGGAGTGTTTTGGGACGGCTTTGGGAGGGGATTGTGACGGCTTTGGGACGGCTTTGGGAGGGGATTGGGAGGGGTTTGGGACGGCTTTGGGACGGCTTTGGAACGGCTTTGGGAGGGGATTGGGAGGGCATTGGGACGGCATTGGGACGGCATTGGGACGGCTTTTGGGACGGAGATGGCTCCGATCGATGGTCGCCAACTCTCCGACTGAGCAGAGATCAGACCGGCCGACGCCGACCCCCCCCCCCCCCCCCCCCCCCGTCCGGAGAGTTACCAGTCACCAGCCGGCCGGACCGCGCGGGCGGAGAGTTACCAGTCACCAGCCGGCCGGACGGCGCGGGCGGTACAGGGTGTGGTCCTGACTCGACACAGGACCGCGCAGACCAAAAGACCGCGGCATGGTCTGTGACAGTGGACCGACCGACTGCTGGACCATGGGACCGCGGATCGACATTGGACCGACGTGATGTCTACGACCATCGCGGGATAGTGGTGGACGTCCATTTTGGGGATAGTGCTGGATTGGAGTACCATGTTGCTGGAATATATCGACCCATATTGTTCTGAACAGTTGGATGAACTGAACTGAACTACGGGGGTGCATTTTTACGCACAATGACACCACATTCGAATGCAACGGGCAATATACTCTGCCGTTCTATCGGACCACATTCCACAGTACCATTGGACCACATTCCACAGTACCATTCCACCACATTCCATGGTATCATTGGTTTACATTCCACGGTAACATTGGCCCACATTACACGGTACCATTGGTCCACATTACACGGTACCATTGGTCCACATTACACGGTACCATTGGACCACATTCCACGGTACCATTGGTCCATATTGCCATTATCATTGAGCGTATTTCACGGTCTCCATTTGACCATTAGACTGTTTAGGACCACCGGACCAGAGGACCACCGGACCAGAGGACCACCGGACCAGAGGACCACCGGACCAGAGGACCACCGGACCAGAGGACCACCGGACCAGAGGACCACCGGACCACTCCGGACCACAGACCAGAGGACCACCGGACCACTCTGGTCCACAGACCAGAGGACCACCGGACCAGAGGACCACCGGACCAGAGGACCACCGGACCAGAGGACCACCGGACCAGAGGACCACCGGACCAGAGGACCACCGGACCAGAGGACCACCGGACCAGAGGACCACCGGACCAGAGGACCACCGGACCACTCCGGTCCACAGACCAGAATACACCGGACCACTTCGGACCACATACTAGAGGACCACCGGACCACTCTGGTCTACAGACCAGAGGACCACCGGACCAGAGGACCACCGGACCACTTCGGACCACATACCAGAGGACCACCGGACCAGAGGACCACCGGACCAGAGGACCACCGGACCAGAGGACCACCGGACCAGAGGACCACCGGACCAGAGGACCACCGGACCAGAGGACCACCGGACCAGAGGACCACCGGACCACTTCGGACCACATACCAGAGGACCACCGGACCACTCTGGTCCACAGACCAGAGGACCACCGGACCAGAGGACCACCGGACCAGAGGACCACCGGACCAGAGGACCACCGGACCAGAGGACCACCGGACCAGAGGACCACCGGACCAGAGGACCACCGGACCAGAGGACCACCGGACCAGAGGACCACCGGACCACTTCGGACCACAGACTAGAGGACTACCGGACCACTCCGGTCCACAGACCAGAGGACCACCGGACCACTTCGGACCACAGACCAGAAGACCACCGGACCACTCCGGACCACAGACCAGAAGACCACCGGACCACTCCGGACCACAGACCAGAAGACCACCGGACCACTCCGGTCCACAGACAAGAGGACCACCGGCACTGGCGGATCCCGGGGGGTGGGTGGCAGGGGTAAAAAAGCCCCCCCATTCCAAGCTCGACAGGGCGGCAAAGGCAATATAAATAAAGCCCCCTCCCCCCCACAAAAAAAAACGCAGAAACTGGCGATGAAAAATGGGTATTGCCTGCGAAAAAAAAACTTCTAGCGAAAGGATTTTTTTTCCTCGTTCGTGTTTCCTATATTTGTTAGCATTTTGGTAGCAGTAGGGAATTTGGTAGCAGTAGGGAATAGGAATAGGGAAAGTGGCGCGTCTGACGCTATTTTGGAGTGATTCACAACCAACGTAAGTTATAATTTTACACGCAGCGTCGCAGCCTTTGGTCTCATGCAGCCTGCTGGGTGGCAGAGGAGCGCGTGAGCGAATATCCTTGCATAGGTATATCTATGTTGTGTGGAATACGTCTACTAGTATTAATTGGGGTAATTAGGTTCAGTTAAAATCAAATCCCAATGTTCTTCTTTTTGTAGCTTAGGCATTGTAGCATAGGCACAGACGAGTTGAATGCTTTGCAGCATGACCTCTGTGATGGCGTTGGACGATTTGTCTGCGGCCCGCCGGCCGCTGGCTCCGCCGCTCCGGCCGCCAGCTAGCCCGGCCTCGGGCCGCTGGACGCGGTCACGTGATCGCCCACGGCCGCGGGTCAGCGTCCGGGGTCGGCGTGCGGCCGGCCGGACTCTGGGTCGGGATGCGGTGGCGCGAGCAGCTGCCGCTGCTCCCCTGTCTTTGTCTGTTCGTTTGGAGCCATACAGAGACCCGCAGTGTACTGTGAAGCGTTCTTATTTGCGATATCGGACCACGACATGGCGCGGTCGGTAGGACCTGGCGCGGTCGGTACTTGTATAAGTCAACATAATTATTCACCAGTTTAACGTAAATAAGTGAACATGTCACGCGAACACTCTGCACCGACGGCCGGTGCGCTGTAACAAGTACTTCCAGTGAACAGCACTTCCTGGCTGGGGCGAGCTGTACAGCCTGATCAACTCGACCTGGCGACGGACCGTGGCGACGCGTTTCGCGCGTGGAAGGAAAGATGGGAAGACTTCTGCCTCCTGTCGAGCATACCGGGGATGGGCGAGAGGCTCGACCTCGCAAAACTCGAGGCGGACATGCATAACCTCAGCATCCACTCCTTCTGGGATCCGGCTCTGACCTCGAATGAGCGACGGACTGTCGCAGCCGTACTGAGACAGCTGTCCTCGTGCGGGGACTGTGGACGATCCGGACACTCTTCGTCCGTCCGCACCTCCAGCGAGCCCGCGCCGCTGCCACCGCCGCCGCCGACCAACGAGCCTCTTCCGGCGCTGGCACCGCCTCCGTCGCGGTCACCTCTGCCTCCTCCGCAGTCGCCTCTGCCTCCGCCACGGTCTCTTCCGGCACGGTCTCTTCCGGCTCTTCCGGCACTGTCAAGCCTACCGGGGATGGGCACCGTACCCCGGCGATTACCGCTGCCAGGCCAGACTCCGCCGCTGCCAGGCCAGACTCCGCCGCTGCCAGGCAAGCCTCCGCCGCTGCCAGGCCAGCCTCCGTCGCTGCCGGGCCAGCCTCCGTCGCTGCCGGGCCAGCCACCACCGCTGCCAGGCAAGCCTCCGCCGCTGCCAGGCCAGCACCCGCCGCCGCCAGACCAGTCTCCGCCGCTGCCAGGCAAGCCATCGTCGCTGCCAGGCAAGCCATCGTCGCTGCCAGGCCAGCCTCCGTCGCTGCCGGGCCAGCCACCACCGCTGCCAGGCAAGCCTCCGCCGCTGCCAGGCCAGCACCTGCCGCCGCCAGACCAGTCTCCGCCGCTGCCAGGCAAGCCATCGTCGCTGCCAGGCCAGCCTTTGCCGCTTTCAAGCGAGCCACCGTTGCTGCCAGGGGAGCCTCCGCCTCTGCCAGGTCAGCCTCCACCACTGCAGTCTATGCCGGGCGAGCCAATGCCGCTGTCGCCGCTGCCGCCGCTTCCAGGCGAGTCCCCGCTGCCAGGCCAGCCTCCGCCGCTGCCGGGCCGGCCTCCGCCGCTGCCGGGCCGGCCTCCGCCGCTGCCGAGCCAGCCTCCGCCGCTGCCGAGCCGGCCTCCGCCGCTGTCAGACCGGCCTCCGCCGCTGCCGAGCCGGCCTCCGCCGCTGCTGGGCAATCCTCTGCCACTGCCGTCGCTGAAAGTTGAGCCACCACCGCTGCTGCCCGGCGAGCCACCGCCGCTGCCGGGCGAGCTGCCGTCACTGCCGCGGCGGCCGGAGTCTGGAGCCGCTGTCTGGCCGCCGCCGGAGCCTGGAGTCGCTGTCTGGCCACGGCCGGAGTCTGGAGCCGCTGTCTGGCCGCCGCCGGAGCCTGGAGTCGCTGTCTGGCCGCCGCCGGAGCCTGGAGTCGCTGTCTGGCCGCCGCCGGAGCCTAGAGTCGCTGTAAGGCCGCCGCCGGAGACTGGAGCCGCTGTCTGGCCGCCGCCGGAGCCTGGAGTCGCTGTCTGGCCGCCGCCGGAGCCTGGACCCGCTGTCTGGCCACCGCCGGAGCCTGGAGTCGTTGTAAGGCCGCCGCCGGAGCCTGGAGCCGCTGTCTGGCCGCCGCCGGAGACTGGAGTCGGCTGTCTGGCCGCCGCCGGAGCCTGGAGCCGCTGTCTGGCCGCCGCCGGAGACTGGAGTCGCTGTCTGGCCGCCGCCGGAGACTGGAGCCGCTGTCCGGCCGCCGCCGGAGCCTGGAGTCGCTGTCCGGCCGCCGCCGGAGCCTGGAGCCGCTGTCTGGCCGCCGCCGGAGCCTGGAGTCGCTGTAAGGCCGCCGCCGGAGACTGGAGTCGCTGTCTGGCCGCCGCCGGAGTCTGGAGCCGCTGTCTGGCCGCCGCCGGAGCCTGGAGCCGCTGTCTGGCCGCCGCCGGAGCCTGGAGTCGCTGTCTGGCCGCCGCCGGAGTCTGGAGTCGCTGTCCGGCCGCCGCCGGAGCCTGGAGCCGCTGGTTGGCACCGCAGATTGTGTGTGGCAGACTGTTGGGAGGGAGGGAGATGTGATGGCGTTGGACGATTTATCTGCGGCCCGCCGGCCGCTGGCTCCGCCGCTCCGGCCGCCAGCTAGCCCGGCCTCGGGCCGCTGGACGCGGTCACGTGATCGCCCACGGCCGCGGGTCAGCGTCCGGGGTCGGCGTGCGGCCGGCCGGACTCTGGGTCGGGACGCGGTGGCGCGAGCAGCTGCCGCTGCTCCCCTGTCTTTGTCTGTTCGTTTGGAGCCATACAGAGACCCGCAGTGTACCGTGAAGCGTTCTTATTTGCGATATCGGACCACGACAACCTCTTTCTGACATTTAATGAGCTTTACTTTACATTTCGAAGTCATTATTTAAATACAAAATAAGAACTTTTTTGGATACCCAAGACAAATGCATTTCCAAAATTTTACTTTATTATCGAGCGGGCGCGAAGCGCCTTCATAAACCCTAAAAGAACTGAAATGGACTCTTGGACTGCATTTTGTGATCCGTAAAATGACTAAGAACAATAACAATATCAGAAGTGTTTTACCGGACGATAACACCAATACGTTTACAAAGGGAGACTTGAACGCCAAAACGGTGTTTGCAATGGTTTACAAATCACAAAACCCGGTAGGATACATTTGGGAATTTTGTGAAAAACCTTTTGTATCATGTTAAGAACATACCAAGACATAAAAATATCACACCGCCAGATCTGAAATCTGAATTCGGCAAATGACTACGTGGTCTACTGTCGGGGCGGCTGTCGGAGTGCCGGGGCGGCTGTCGGAGTGCCGGGGCGGCTGTCTGAGTGCCGGGGCGGCTGTCGGAGTGTTGGGTCGGAGTGTCTGGGCGGCTGCCGGGGCGGCTGTCGGAGTGTTGGGTCGGAGTGTCGGGGCGGCTGCCGGGGCGGCTGTCGGAGTGCCGGGGCGGCTGTCGGAGTGCCGGGGCGGCTGTCGGAGTGTTGGGTCGGAGTGTCTGGGCGGCTGCCGGGGCGGCTGTCGGAGTGCCGGGGCGGCTGTCGGAGTGTCGGGGCGTCTGTCGGAGTGCCGGGGCGGCTGTCGGAGTGCCGGGGCGGTTGTCGGAGTGCCGGCGCGGCGTCCCGTCCTGTGGTCGGGGAATGTTGATTGGAGCCGCGGGGGATGTCGATTGTTGGTCGGGCCGCCAGCGGAATGGCGAGTGGAGCATTTCCGCCGCCCACGCTGTGTCTCAGCTCCCCTCCCTTCCTTCCTTCCTCCGCGTTCAATATAATGTGGCTGGTATTGGCTGGCATTTGGCTGGTACGACTTCAACCATTGCCCGTTCCTGGGCCTGTGGATGTTCTGCCGGTCATCATTCTATAAGATAACGGATGGGGGAGGTGAACGAACATTCTAAAGGCGATTCTTTCCATGCAACCCCATAGGCCTAATGTTTAAAATGTTAAAGTGTTATGTTTAATGTATTTATGTATAAAATGTTTAAAATGTTATGCAACCCCCATAGGCCTAATGTTAAAAGGAAATAGTTCACCTTGGACTCCCACAGGTGTTCCCAGCCCCCCGCCCCTCGGTCCCCAGGCACAGCCGGCTAGACAAGGGGCAGAGGACATATAGATAGATAGGGTGACACTGCACGTCAGGCATGGCGTGCAGTCAGTGCTGCGCATTGTGCCCAACTGCATAGTTAGCAGTCCTGGTGCGCAGTGAGTGCGGTCCTGGTGCGCAGTCAGTGCGGTCCTGGTGCGCCGTGAGGGCGGTCCTGGTGCGCAGTCAGTGCGGTCCTGGTGCGCAGTCAGTGCGGTCCTGGTGCGCCGTGAGGGCGGTCCTGGTGCGCAGTGAGTGCGGTCCTGGTGCGCTGTGAGTGCGGTCCTGGTGCGATGTGAGTGCGGTCCTGGTGCGCAGTCAGTGCGGTCCTGATGCGCAGTGAGTGCGGTCCTGGTACGCAGTGAGTGCGGTCCTGGTGCGCAGTGAGTGCGGTCACTGGTGCGCAGTGATTACGGTCCCGGTGCACAGTGATTACGGTCCCGGTGCGCAGTGAGTGCGGTCCTGGTGCGCAGTCAGTGCGGTCCTGGTGCGCGGTGAGTGCGTCTGTTCTCTGTGCGATCACTGGTGCACATTGAGGGTGAAGCTGTGCTCTGTTAGTGAGCGTGCTGCGAGTGGTGTGGACGGCCAACACCTCAGTCCCATGACTGACGACTCAGTCCCAGGCGCAGTCGCGCGCAGTTGTTCTTGGAGGGCGGAGCTGCCCTGAGCTTAAGTTGAGCTGGGCTGAGCTCGACTGTGCTGAGCTCGACTGTGTTGAGCTGAGCTGAGCTGTGCTGAGCTGAGCTGAGCTGAGCTGAGCTGAGCTGAGCTGAGCTGAGCTGAACTGAGCTGAGCTGAGCTGAGCTGAGCTGAGCTGAGCTGAGCTGAGCTGAGCTGTGATGTGCTGATCTGTGCTGAGCTGAGCTGAGCTGAGCTGTGCTGAGCTGATATGAGCTGAGCTGAGCTGAGCTGAGCTGTGCTGAGCTGAGCTGTGCTGAGCTGAGCTGAGCTGAACTGAGCTGAGCTGAGCTGAGCTGAGCTGAGCTGAGCTGAGCTGAGCTGAGCTGAGGTGAGGTGAGGTGAGGTGAGGTGAGGTGAGCTGAGCTGAGCTGAGCTGAGGTGAGGTGAGGTGAGGTGAGGTGAGCTGAGCTGAGCTGAGCTGAGCTGAGGTGAGGTGAGGTGAGGTGAGGTGAGGTGAGCTGAGCTGAGCTGAGCTGAAGTGAGCTTCACAGCCGGTGGCAGTTGATCGTCTGCGGGCTCGGGACGGCGGTATGGACGGCGGTGCTGCCCCCTACCCGGTCCGTCCTGTCGTCAGTCCTGCTGGCGACCCCGCTATGCCGCCACTGCCTCTGGCGCCCTCTGGCGGCCTGCGGACGGACGGTGGCGCCTTCTGCACAGCCCGGCAGCCGAGGTCGGGCTGGTGTCGACACCGGACCGAGGTCAGCGGGTATCGGGCAGAGGAGAGCATGGGACAGGCGTCAGGGAGCGCCACAGGGGCGGCGGCGGCGGAGGATATCAGAGGGACAGGGAACGCCACAGGGGCGGCGGCGGCGGAGGACATCAGAGGGTCTGTGCCGCGGACAGGGAGCGCCACAGGGGCGGCGGAGGACGTCAGAGGGTCTGCGCTGCAGACAGGGAGCGCCACAGGGGCGGCGGCGGCGGAGGATATCAGAGGGACAGGGAACGCCACAGGGGCGGCGGCGGCGGAGGACATCAGAGGGTCTGTGCCGCGGACAGGGAGCGCCACAGGGGCGGCGGAGGACGTCAGAGGGTCTGTGCTGCGGACAGGGAGCGCCACAGGGGCGGCGGAGGACATCAGAGGGTCTGTGTCGTGGACAGGGAGCGGCACAGGGGCGGCGGAGGACGTCAGAGGGTCTGTGTCGCGGACAGGGAGCGTCTTAGGGGCGGCTGAGGACGTCAGAGGGTCTGTGCCGTGGACAGGGAGCGCCACAGGGGCGGCAGAGGAAGTCGGAGGGTCCCGTGGAACGGTTTCCGTGTGGCCGCTGGAGGGTCGCGTCGCCACGCTCTCCAGCGTCCACCGCCGGCTTCCCGCCTGGTGCTGCCGCCTTGCGAGACTGGGCAGAAACTCCGAGCAGCGCCGACCCGAGACGCTGCCGCTGACTGGTGGCGCCGCCCGGTGAGTGACTGCCGAACTAACCGGCCGTGACGCCACATACAGCCGCCGGTGACGTCGGGTGGACTGTGACGTCATGCCGTGAATTGTGGTGTGAAGCAGTGTTTTGTGTGAAGCAATGGACTACTGTGTTGGGACTGAGCTGTGACATGGGATAATCTTCTGTGATGTCAGACAGTATGGTGTGACGTCAGGCAGTATGGTGTGACGTCGGTCAGGTCCACACTTCGCAATGACCTGCAGTGACCGGTCGGACGTGCAGCAGCACGGCGGAAGAGGCGGAGACGCATACGTCGCTGTCTGCTCCATAACGCCAACTCATAGTGCCCACTGCCCAGTCAACACAAACAGATTCGACGATTTGGGTGAGCCATTGGTGGCATACTTTTTTAATTGTTATGAATTTCTGGTGTTCTTTTATGAAGAATTGCTGGCTACTTTCCAGACTTTCTGGAGCTTATTGATAAATTTCGGAACATTCTCTGAAGAATTCCTGTCAACTTTCGCATGAATTACCGTAGACTCTCTGGAAACTTTCTGAAGACTTTCTTGTGACTTTTCGCGAATCCTCGCTATTTTCCGGACACTTTCTGGAGATTTTCCTGGTGACTTCTGGAGATTTTCTGAATATTTCCTTGACATGTTCTGGAGATTTTCCGTTATCTCAGTCTGTGTCTGATGACCACACAATTGATAGTCTTGTGCGGGTGGAGGATATGGTGCAGCAGTACCGGAGCTGGGCCACGGTTTAATCTCTGCGGCGGCCGCGTTGCGGGGTGCGGCCGGGGTGAAGTATGTTAGGTTGAAGTCTGCGCCCGGAGACTGATGTTTATCGGGGCCGCGGCACTTCATGTGACAGCCGGGGTCAGAGACTGCGTCGGGTCAGTGGAGTTCGCTGCTGCGCTCCGTGCCCGTCCCGTGTCGGTTCGCTCTGTTCTGCTGCCCGCAGTGCCCCTGCGGCCCCGTCCGCCGGCTTTGTGTACTCGGTTTAGCATGTGTTTATCAGGAGCGGGCGGCACGTGTCCAGTTTTTTGGCCGCCTGCCGCGCTGCCAGTCCGTTGCGAGCCAGCGCCGCGCAGCCACCAGTATCGTGTGCCAACTATTGGTGGCCACGAGCAACTCCGATTCCGGGGAACTGGCAACTCTTGCAGGTAAGGGCGATTCTCCTATCCGCCAAGCTAACGGTGTGCACCCTATTGGGATAGGGAGGAATGGTGATTTAAAGAAAACAAAAACGACTGACCGATAGCGACAACTAGAACATCATGGGAAATTGTCCACATGCTCAGCTCCCGTTTGTAAGTGGCGTACCTACAGTGAACTATACGTACCTATACGTGTCGTAAGTGGCGTACCTACAGTGGCCTATACGTACCTATACGTGTCGTAAGTGGCGTACCTACAGTGGCCTATACGTACCTATACGTGTCGTAAGTGGCGTACCTACAGTGGCCTATACGTACCTATACGTGTCGTAAGTGGCGTACCTACAGTGGCCTATACGTACCTATACGTGTCGTAAGTGGCGTACCTACAGTGGCCTATACGTACCTATACGTGTCGTAAGGGGCGTACCTACAGTGGCCTATACGTACCTATACGTGTCGTAAGTGGCGTACCTACAGTGGCCTATACGTACCTATACGTGTCGTAAGTGGCGTACCTACAGTGGCCTATACGTACCTATACGTGTCGTAAGTGGCGTACCTACAGTGGCCTATACGTACCTATACGTGTCGTAAGTGGCGTACCTACAGTGGCCTATACGTACCTATACGTGTGGTACCCACATGCGGAACTTTATATACTTTTGGGGTTGTAGCTACAACTGCATCCTCAAAAACTACAACCCCAATCATGAATATTACAACCCCAACATTGCCAGTGAATGCCTACCCAAGTAAATAAATACTGTAAACGGTACGCAAAACCAAAGGATTTTTCACCAAAGGATTTTTTTCAATAACAATCATAACAAAACAATTAATAAATATATGAACACAAAAAAGGACAAACTTTAAGATGTTAGTAAAGTTCGTCATAAAATAACATTTAAAATCCAACAATAGGTAGTACAACATGTTATCCCAAAATTACTGAGAAAGACTATGTAGGTACATATTCAGTTGGGTCATAAACACTATAGAATAACACTACTTACTGACAAACGGGCAACATTTTTGTCAATTTCAGACACCCACAAAATGGCAATCTATAGGTGTTAACATAAAAACATGAGCAAAACAAGATTGAGTGTAGCATATTTTACATTGGGCTTAGTTCTTGACAGGTCACACATTTAACATTAGAATGCACCCTTACGCGGTTGGCAAAAGTTATATTGCATTTTGAGCTAAAATATGTTGGTGAAATTGACACTTAATGAAGAACTTGAACAATTTTATAAATATTTTGGTGTGTGAAAGGCGTGAAGGCATACCAATCATCCTGAGCTGGAAAAAGACCACAAATAATCATAGACCCAAATCAAATGAGTTTAAATTTAGGATTACCACAACCTTCAATTTTTAGCCAGACAAACATTATTTTCACAAGATATACCTGGTCATGGTGTTGAAAAGTAGAGGGCCACATCAGTAAAAGCCATTTTAAAAGAGAATAGCCTAATCCAACATCAATCACACAAAAACGCATGTGAAATTAGCATAAATGTTGAAAGCAATAGCCATATACAAGGGCAAAATAAATGTACATATTTGACATAGCTGCGTCATATTTGTCTCTTTTATTAAGCTACGTCAAATTAGCAGTAGATTGATATTGCCCAGTATCAATATCAATCTATTGGGCAGTCTACAATTTTGAGGCACGTAGCCTCATAAGTTCCTGAAACTTGGCAGGTACGTCCTCCTTGCCACGCTGAACACGAAAAACGTAAAATTAGTCTGGAACGCGGGCTACTTTCAGAGTTATACCGTTTTAGGGATCTACAGTTTTGAGTCCCGTCGCCCCAGAATCGCCTGAAACTTGGCAGGTAGGCCCTCCTTGCCACGCTGAACACGAAAAACGTAAGATTAGCCTGGAACACGGGCTACTTTCAGAGTTATACATTTTTTAAGTTTTGAATGTCTGTCTTCCTTTATTTTGAGACAAATGCGCAGGAATTGGAAGCTTTCCGCGTTAAGTTAGCCAGATATTCAACTGACAGACATTCAAAACTTAAAACGTTACAACTTTAAAAGTAACCCGTATTCCAGGATAATTTTACGTTTTTCGTGTTTAGCGTGGCAAGGAGGACCTACCTGTCAAGTTTCAGGCAATTCTGATGCGATGGGCCTCAAAATTATAGATTGAGCAATATCAATCAGCTGCTAATTTTACGTACGCCTTTTATTATTCCTAAAAGGCAGGGTTCCTAAAAGGCACCCTCGCCCTACAGGACCCCCCCCCCTCCTGAGGGTTTTCTTGAATAACTTTTTACACATGCAATGCATCTTGCTGAAATTTTTGGCAGTTCAGTTTAAAACAATTATACGTAGGCTATTAAACTTTAATTGAAATTGGTTGAGTAGTTTGGGAGATAATCATGTTTTGATGACATCATGTTGGTAAAAAAATGAGAAATATTTACAAAATCGTAGAAAACAGAGTTTTGAAACAAATTGCAAACGCAATTCACCAAAGACACAAAATGTCATTCTCTTTAAAATGGCGATCTCGAATTTTCAAAATTTTGGGGTTTTGACCCCTAAAATTAAAAAAACTTTTTTAAATCCCACAAAATAAAAACTTTCAAAGATATTAGAAAAAACGGAATATATGTGAGAGTACTGAGTATGGACAATACCCATACCAAATATCAAAGCAATATCTTCATTTTTGACTGAGTGATGGCTCTCTAAGTGTCAGAAACTGATGACGTCATTTTTTTCATTAAAGTTTTTTTTTTACTTTTTTTGACAAGATACGAACAAATAATTACCTTTTTATTGTATTTCTGAGCCACAACTGGTCTAGGAACATGCCTTTTTATTTACATTTATCAATTTCTCATTTTGAGGTTTTCTGCAGAGTAAAATATCTGTTCTGGACGTGGTAAATCCGAGGTCATTCACTTGACCTGGAAGGTCACCCGTTGACCTGAAACCTAAAAATCGCATACTGTTAGATTCCTCTCATGACAGGCAACATGCTGGATTTTGCCGCATTGCTCTAAGTTGCTTGGTTTGGAAGTTAACAGGGGGGCCTGTCAGGCACCCCCCGTAGGGCGAAGGTGAACAAAGCTCCCATAGGGCGAGGGTTAATCCATCACCGAAATGACCACTTTCTCATTGACTCCCATGTTAAAGCATCACCATTTATTTCTCAAGCTTTTATCCTAACCTTACCTCACCTCACCTCACCTAACATAACCCTTGGAGCCAGTTTACATATTTTTAAAGAAGTCCATCGGCCGAAGCCCGAAATCCTCAATATGTTGTGACGTTTCGGTGATTTTAAGTCATTTCGGTGATAAAGTTAGTCATTTCGGTGCTGGGATTAATTTATTGCCTTACTAAAATAATGTTGTTTGGTTCTCGCCTAATTTGTTTGCCTTGTGCATGGGTGGAGAATCCTATAGGGCAGCCCCGGCTGCGGCCGGGGCAGCCACTTTTGAGACCTTTTTTGCAAGACCTTAGTTATTATTTAAAAAGAATACAGAAACGAAAATATAATCCCAGCATAAAAATGCATACTTGGTACGACTATCTGTGCAAAATATGGGTAAAATTGCGCTTTTGGTGCGCTTTCGAAATGGGGGGGGAGGGTAGTCAAATGAGGCTGAGCCTTGCCAACTTTGTCTTAGTGAACACCTCGGGCAGGTCAGAAAACTTATATTTTCGGGGAGGCACAGTTGGGGTCGTTATCTCCGGTCTAAAGGAGGCATATTGTCCGATCTAAAGGGGTGACGCCGGCACTCACGACTCAAGGGGCGCCGCCTGCACTCGAGAGTGGCACCTTCGGTGTCCAGACGCCCAGGAGAGGCGCCCTCAATCGTGATCCCCCGCATGTCAATGAAGTTAGCGACGGATTCGGATTCGAATTCAGCGTCGAGTAGCGATTCTCTTCAAAATGTGGTGACAGGTCAATGGGGGCACGCTGATCACGAAATGGCATTCATTTTGACATTCACGGTAATCTTAACCGAAGTTATTGTCCGATCGCCAAAATAATGGTCTCATTCGATTCCTCGGGTCAGTATATATAGCCGTAGCCTTCGCAACCTCACTCGTAGCAAATGACATTGGCCCTCAATTTCAAGATCAATGGCGATTGGATGATAACTTCGGGTCGTTTTGAGTCCTTTGACCTTGAAATTGAGGGTCAATGTCATTTTCCACGAGTGAGGTTGCAAAGGTTACGGCAGATACTGACCCGAGGAATCGAATGAGACCATTATTTTGGCAATCGGCTTCTACCCTCGGGTCGTTTTGAGCCGCCTCGTGCTATGACCTTGACAATGAGGGTCAATGTCATTTGCCACGAGTGAGTTTGCGAAGGCTGTGCCCCGAGAATATTAACCCGAGGAATCGAATGAGACCATTATTTTGTCAATTAGACAATAACATTGGGTCGATATTAACCCGAGGAATCGAATGAGACCATTATTTTGGCTATCGGACAATAACTTCGGGTTATTTGTCCTTTGACCCTGAAAATGAGGGTCAATGTCATTTGCCTCCAGTGAGGTTTCGAAAGCTGCGCCTAGATATTGACCCGAGGAATAGAATGATACCATTATTTTGTTTTGCGATCGGACAATAACTTCGGGTCGTTTTGATCCACCCCGTCCTTTGACCTTGAAGATGATTTTGAGGATGACCTTAAATGTCAAAATGAATGTCATTTGCGTGATCAGCGTGCCCCAATTGAACTGTTCCCACATTTTGAAGCAAATCGCTACTCGACGCTGAATTCGAATCCGATTCCGTCACTAACTTTACGAACATCCCCCGCCACGTGCCCCCTAGGGCCCCTTGGTTGCGCCCCTGTCCTCGGCCTGGGCAACTTTGAAAACAATTATCCACCCATGGCCTTGTGAGTTGTGGGAAATATCAAATATGTTATATGTATGTTTATATCTCACTGTAATATATAAAAGGACCGGACCTGGACCATTGGCATCACCAGGAGGTGCCTTTCTTGCAAGAAATGGCTAGTTGCTGAATCACACCATTTATGTACAACCTTAATGTTGATATTGGCTGATTATTGGTGTGTGAACTACCATGTGGTAGTCTTTGCCTACTTTGACCTAACATTACACCTTTATGTTGCTAAAATGCGTCAGTAATGAGGTAATACAGCCTATGTTCATTCTAAGGTGTTAAACTTCAATTTTGCATACTTCGTTTTTATCATTAGTCGCTTTTACTACCCCCCCCCCCCCCCCCGGTCGCCGACTCAATTACAACCCTAACGAAAAACAAAAAGTTCCGCCTCTGGTGGTACCTATACGTGGTGCAAAGTTTGGCACGTGGTCTCTCCCCGAGTTCCCCTTAGTAGGATTACGGCATCTTCGATTTTTAGATTTAAGTCCGGTGCCCACCGCCACCGGTCAACAACGGACAGGACAAGAACGGACAGGGAAGTTGGTGACTTTGCGATGTCTCCAAAAGTTGAAAATCGCTAGATCTGGTAACAACGGTCACCATCTGTTACAACGGAAAAGTCAGCTGACGAGCGAGCGAAAGTTCAGCAGTGTTCAACTTTGTACTTTGTACCCATAGGCGTAGGAGCCGGGGGGCAGGGGGCAGCCCCCCCCCCCCCAACATTTTGGATTTTAACATTACGCCTATAACATTACGGGCGTTCCATTGAAAGAATCGACTTCAGAATGCCTCCTGCCCCCCAACTTGAACATAGTTCCTACGCCCCTGTTTGTACTGTCCGTTTCCGACTTTGCACTGGCGAAAACGTTAGCCAACGAAATTCCGGTGCCTTCAGTGACACCGGACAGGAACGCAAAATACGGTGCGTACTTTTTCATTTTTACGCGAGCCCCATACTTCCCGTATGAGGCTCGCGGCTTGAACCTGGTACTTTCCGTTGTTGGCCGGTGGCGGTGGGCACCGGGCTTTAGGAGAGGGGAAACAGAGGTGGAAAGGTTTGTGAACGCGTACGCGACAGCTAAACGTCGTTTTTGGTGGCAGAATGCGTCAGAATCTGGAATAATTGAGCATTTTGTTTTTCTTTGGAGAAAACACCCATATTTCTCCTACATTACTGTTACCCAGCCGAAACTGAATGGCTATTTGCTCACCCTCACACTACTCTTCTGGACATATATTTCGCAGCATTTTAGTGAATGAGTTGTCGCATAAAACAACGGCCAACGCGCTAACAAAAATTATTGGTTTATCCATTGGCCGTTCGCTGTCGCAGCTGCCGCAGCTGTCGCAGCTGTCGCAGCTGTCGCAGCTGTCGCAGCTGTCGCAGCTGTCGCAGCTGTCGCAGCTGTCGCAGCTGTCGCAGCTGTCGCAGCTGTCGCAGCTGTCGCAGCTGTCGCAGCTGTCGCAGCTGTCGCAGCTGTCGCAGCTGTCGCAGCTGTCGCAGCTGTCGCAGCTGTCGCAGCTGTCGCAGCTGTCGCAGCTGTCGCAGCTGTCGCAGCTGTCGCAGCTGTCGCAGCTGTCGCAGCTGTCGCAGCTGTCGCAGCTGTCGCAGCTGTCGCAGCTGTCGCAGCTGTCGCAGCTGTCGCAGCTGTCGCAGCTGTCGCAGCTGTCGCAGCTGTGACAGCTGTGGCAGCTGTCGCAGCTTTCGCAGCTTTCGCAGCTTTCGCAGCTTTCGCAGCTTTCGCAGCTTTCGCAGCTTCCACAGCTTTCGCAGCTTTCGCAGCTGTCGCACGATATTGGATGCAATGCAAGTTACGTGGGTGAAACGGGTAGGGGTGTTGAAGTCAGGGGCGCAGCCAGGGGAGGGGGGCAAGGGGGGCAATTGCCCCCCCCCCTACGGGTCACAGGGGGCCCCGCCGATATTGGCCCAGATACCATTTGCATTAGCTAAATGGTTTAAAAAAGTCACAGAGGAGCCCTCAAACCAGGCAAGGGTCACTCTGGTGCGTGTCAAGGGCCCTCAGAGACACTGAAGGGCTTTCGAAGCCGGCCCAGGGGGCCTCTTTGGCATGTTCAGGGGCCCATTGATCCGACCGAGGGGCCAAAAAAAAATATCCAGGGGCGTCTCGAGCATGTCCAGGGGCCCATTGAGCCCGCTTAAGGGCGCAGAACCATGCCCAGGGACCTTTCGAGCATGCCCTGGGGCCCATTGAGCCTACTCAGGGGCCCAAAAAACCTTATCAGGGCCTCTAGAGCATGCCCACTTTTCCAGGGGCCAATTGAGCCCACCCACGGCCCAACAAACCGGCCCAGTGGCCTCTCAAGCATGTCCAGGGGCCCATTGAGTATGTTCAGGGGCCTCTCGAGCCTGGCCATGGACCCATTATAGTCAGTTTTGGGGCCTTTGAACCTGCCCAGGGGCCCATTATAGTTTTCCCAGAGGACCATCGAGTCTGTTCAGGGGCCTCTCGAGCCTGCCCAGGGGCCATTAGAGCCTGCTCAGAGGCCTATCGAGCTTGCCCAGGGGCCCATTGAGTCTGTTCAAGGGCCTCTAGAACCTGCCTAGGGGCCATTAGAGTCTGTTCAGGGGCCTCTCGAGCTTTCCCAATGGTCCATTGATCCTGTTCAGGGCCTCTCAAACCTGTCCAGGGGCTATTATAGCCTGCTTAGGGGCCTTTCGGCTTGCCAAGGGGCCATTGAGTCTGTTCAGGGCCCTCTCGAGCTTATTCACAGGGCCATTGAGTCTGTGAACGGGGCCCTCGAGCCTGCCCAGGGGTTGCTAGCCGTCGCCTGGAGCGCCTGCTGGCCGTGGTGGGCGCGGTCATAATTAGCGGTAATGTGCTGTACTCTGACCCACCTGGTGCAATGTTTTCTTGGGTTTCGAAATGGTTATTTGATAAGTCTGATGCGTTTTTGAATTCGGGGGAGGGGGGGGGGGGGGTGATGGTAGTACAAAGCAATTTAACGATTTTCCTCTCAGGAGAGTGTGGGCTGCAATATTTGTCAGCCAGGGGCGTTGCCGACGGGAGGGTCGGGGGGAGGTCTGGGCAAACTCCCCCCACTTTTAGAAGGCGTGGGAGGGTCGACCCCCCCCCCACACACACACACACACGCAAATACACACACACACACACACACTTTTTGAGGGAAAAATTCACAATTTATCGTAAAAGTTGCCTTTGCAGTGCAGTAAAATCCAGCTATCTAGTGTCAAAAACTGGAAAATTTCGCGCCGCTTCGCAGCATGACACAAGTTTCGCAATTGCTTATACAAATTTGGAAAATGGGGAAAATAATTTCATTAAGAGTCTGGCAGAGGCTCTCCTTGGCGGTAATTGCTGGCCCCAGGGCCCATTCCATTCATACAATATTCACTTTTAAGTTTCAAGCAGGCTAGATGTTTAGCTAGTTTGCCGAGTTCCGAAAAAGGCGACGCGAACGCAAAGACGAGGAGATCGGCACCCGGAAGCTGCTCCAGCGGTGCACAATTCGCTGGACCGAAGAGCTAATAGTGGAAACAGGCCAGGACCATCTCCCCAAGCCATCTCACCTAATGCGGTCTGGTTCCAATATTAACATTTCGTTTTCCAGGACCTAGAATTAAAATTTGCACGACGCTTCGCGGGGTCACATCGGTAGTCATCGTCATAACGAAGCCATAGTTATCGTCATCAGTTCGTCGTAACGCTGAATTGAATGAATATCATGTTTAGCTTATTATCCTCTACAAGGCCCACCGCCTATATTTCTGGGTTTTATCAGGCAAAACCGTAAAAATTTCGCGCCGCTACATTTTTTTTCTTCATTTCAGCCGCCCTCACACTCAAAAGTCGACCCCCATCTGATGTCAGCTAAGATAGGTTTTCTCTCCTGTACGTAACAATACAAACCAGTAAGGCGCCGTAGTTGGCGATGAACGAGCGAGCACGAACGAAATGTATGGTGATTTTCAACTCGATCGGGCAATAGTTTCTGAGACAAACAAAAAGTGCAGAGGCATCCCACCCTGACTTGTGGGAAGGCGGCGGCGGAGGGGTCCCTAACCACACACACAATTTGAATACAATCGGCTCAGCCGTTCCTTTGATACAGAATAGGGGTGTGCACGTGCGCACGTGCAGAAGCACCCCACCCATGACTTGTGGGAAGGCGGCTGCGAAGGGGTCTCTAACCACATACCAAATTTGAACACAATCGGCTCAGCCGTTCTTGAAATATATAATAGGGGTGTGTACGTGCGCACGTGCATAGGCACCCCACCCCTGACTTGTGGGAAAGTGGCGGCTGAGAGTTCCCCCCAAAAAATCCCTAACCACACACCAAATGTGAACACAATCTGCCCAGCCGTTGTGGAGTTTTTACGAGAAAACACTTTTGAACACCCCTCACGCGGCACGCGCCACGCGCAGTGGTAGTCATCCACATGAGTCGGCACTGGTCTCAAACAGGTTAGGTTGGATGGGGCTACACAGCAAAGAAACCCGCTTGTCCATTGGACGTGCGGTTGCAGAGATATTAGCTTCTCAAAAGCGTCGCCACGGGCCGGGCCGGGCCGCTCATATTCAGATTTTCCCCATATACCACGTAAGGACGAGCGGGCTCGAAGCGTTCGCTCGTAATTAGTAATGCGCTCAGTTCAATGCCTACTGAGGGTCCTGGTCTAATCCAGCACATCAAAAGTAGACGAAGAAAAAATGCTAAAAAGGGGGCCTCGCAAAATAAAGTGGCCGAAATCCGCAGAGTTTGTCATATCCAGGGGTATTTTTTGGGGTGGGGGCCTCTCCCAGGTGCTTGCCCCCTCCCCCTTTCTGAAGGTCTGGCTGCGCCCCTGGTTAAAGTAGAAGGAACATAAGAGTGATGTTAAGTTGTACCGTACTGCAAACACTATTGTTGCATATTGATCAATGCAAACACTTACCTGATTGGGAGGGTACTAGAATACTATAAAATAATATAAGAAGCAAACACTATTTTTTTTAGATGCAGTACATATTTTATGTCGGGAAACATTTAACTCCATAAATGGATTTACAACATTGGCTTCCTCAGCGGTTCGTTTAGCTGTGAGATCGTTGTGAAATACTCACGTGAATATGTTGTTTAATGTTTTAGAGTGTCTTTAGACAGTTTATATATGTGACGTTGACCTGATATTCCTTCACTCAATCACAGTGAACATAGTACTTGTTACCGAAAGCTTTGTGTACAATATAATTAACTTACCGTCGTCATTATATCCAAGGTTGGGGATGTTGAAAGCACACAAAGGCCAAACACCAGGAAGCTCACCCAAGGATAAAATTGCTATACTTGGTGTGTGTGTCCCTGGCGTCTGGTTGCACCAGAGTGAGTCAACATCCTTGTGTTGACTCCTTGTGTAGTGCTGAAGGGTTTTGTTTTGTTAGCACGTTCTTAACCACTCCAGCTGTGTTCATGGTGTTCATAGTTCACATTGCAGGGGCGGATCCAGGATTTTTCAAGAGGGGGGGGGGGCGGCAGGGCATAGGGGCGCATTTTTTTTCCGGGGAACAGGGGCGCATTATTTGCCGGGGAACAGGGTCGCATTTTTTAACGGGGAACAGGGGCGTATTTTTTCCGGGAAACTGGGGCGCCGTTTCTTCAAACATGCCCAGGGGCGGATCTAGGATTTTTCCGAATGGGGTGGGCGGCTGACCCAGGAGGCGGCATTTTCGCCGTCAAAGGGGACCCCCATGGGCCTAGAGGCAGGCGCGTAACCACCACTGGGGTCACTGGGGATCAGTCCCCAGTAACATTTTCGGATTTTAATATTACACCTATGGGCGTTACATGGAGAGAATCGACTTCAAAGTGCCTCCGTCCCCACCTACTTTCGGAAGGTGGTAACGCCTATGCCTAGAGGAGCGTTAACCCGCGCACTGCAGGGAGGTTGATTTCCGTCCCCGCCCCCTCAGGTTTTTCTCAGATAGCGTAAAAACGGCTTCGGCGCGCGCAGCGCCGCCGGTTTTGGCACACCTGTTAGGACATCAATTCCGCAAACTTTGAGAGAAAAAAAATTGACCTCGGGTCATCTCAGGTCAGATAACCAGACCAAGTCAAGTGCCCCCATCTTCAAAAACGTTTGCAGTTACGCCAAATCCAGAGTTTCTCACCGATCAGTTTGAAACTTACAAGGTATCATGAGATAAGTACTTACAATTCGTTTATCTCGGAATTTTGATATCGGTGACCTAAGGTCAGGTCAATTTCGTGACCTCCCCATAATAAGTCAATGGGGAAATATTCAAATGCTTTCCATTTCAAGGATATGCATGCTATTAGTCCAATTACTTCTGGATCATGCTATTATAGAATGCTCTTGATGATCCAAATGTAAATTTTCTTTAGTGACCCTTATGGGGTCATTTGAAGTCATCCGAGTTCACCATCACTTGTTTGTCAATAACTCACGACATAATGAAGATAGAGAAGTAAAACCGACAGGACAGTGTTTGTCTCGTTGAGACGCGTCTCCCTATATGCAACATGACCTACTTGGGTCTTGACCTCAGGTCAAGGTCTGGTCAAAAGGTCAAAGGACCTGTGGTCAAATTTGTAAGTTGACCTAAAAAGGTCACAATGTATATCAATCGAAGCGCATCAACGAGACAAAGACAAAGGCGTAAACAGTTTTCGTTAGTTTTATTAGGTTAAAAAAATATTAGCAAAAAAACAGTTTTGCAAAAAAAAAACATTTTCCCCCTTCTTTACCTCTGGAACCTCACATATTGACCTCAGATCAAATTTGAGGAGACTCTGTCGATTCCAAATTAAATTGGCTGGCGATTGCTTTTTGCCGTGTGTTTCTAGATAGCATAGTTCCCGAGATACATGGGAATTTCTGGACCGAAGTCCTAAAACAGGAAAAAAATGAAAAATTTGACATTTGATGACCTCTGGTGACCTCAATGTTGACCTGACCTAAAATAATACTGAAATACTTTCGATAGAAATTGTATCAAGCTATCAAACTCCGTTTTCTTCTTGCCGCTACATAGCGTAGTTTTCGAGATCTCACGGGGGGGGGGGCGAATATCAACCCCCCATGTAGTTCGTGTTCGGTGCAAACCCCCTGCAGTGCGCGGGTTAAATGTTAATTAATAACATACATTTCCCTGCAATTTTTTTAATTATCTTACGCTTACTCATTTGAAGTTTGTCTTTTCGAAAAAGCAAAATTATAGATGTATTTTTTTTAAAATGATACTGGATTTATTTGCATAGCACTCTCATATGTAGGTATGCCGTCCGTCAGTAGCACACTTTTTCGTCAGTAGCACGTATATTCGAGTACGTTCATGGATGTGACTAATTATATCACGGCTAGGTCACTCACCTCTCTTCTGGCCTGCCGAAATATCCCCCCCTCCCTCTCTCTCTCTCTCTCTCTCTCTCTCTCTCTCTCTCTCTCTCTCCTCTCTGACCTGCCGAAATCTACCTCTATCTCTGCCTGAATAGAGGTAGATTCTATCTCCTATCTCGAAATCGCTCTATCTCTGCCTGAATTTATCTATGATGGAAGTGGTAGACATTATTGTCTACCACTTCCATCAGATGCCGACGCTTCCATCTTCCACGGACGAAGAGGCGCCACTCGTCCAAATTCCATCGTAGCCACGTCGTTGCGGTGCTTGTTGAAGTCCTTCCCCTTAGCGCATTTGACAATCGCGCCCGTCTGACTTCTTCTTGCACCAAGAAGAGTTGGCAGGGAGAGATGTTCGAGTTGATGCATGGGGCTGGCGCCGCGACTCATGCTCGTCCTATTTACCCTTGACTGGGATGACCTGCGTTGGTGGCAGTGGCCTGAGTAAGATGAAGTCAATGCGCGGAGAGGTCCGTGCCGAAAGTTTGTGACACGTAAATCCTTATACTTTAAATTCCGCCTGTCAGCAAATATTGCGCGATCGGATATGGTCCATGCAAACAGCCTTGCTTACCGAAAGGCGCCGACACCATGGTGTCGGCGCGAAACGCATTCAAAAGTAAGGTTTGAACCAAATACAAATGCGCGCTCAGCTTTAGCTGACAGCACGAGGATAGACCGTTCACCGTAAGTCCAGACGCTTCCCCGTCTCGGCATGCAACTTTGTTTTAGCGGGAAAGTCATTTAGGGCAGCCCCTGCCTCGTCCGGAGTGATAACTCATTCTACCTCCATTGAAATAATAGCATCACAGAAAATATTGTTCTTCTTGTCTTCCATGAGTGACACTCGGTGGCGTGCGTAGACATTCACAAAGGGTCGGCTTCAGGGCCATCACTCGGTCTGAGGGGCCCTAGGTCTGAGGGAGCCCTTTGTCAGCCTGAGAAGACCTTTTGTTAGCCTGTGGGCCCTTATGTTCCGTCTGAGGGGCCTTTTGTTGGCGTGAGGGGCCCACGTTTGGCTTGAGGGTATCCTCCGGCGTCCCGAAGGAGATCTGGGTCGGCCTTATGGGCCCACAGTCAACCTGAACGGTCCTCGGTCGGCTTGAGAAGACCTCGATCGGCCTGAAGGAGAACTCGGTCGGCTTGAACGCAACACCCCCCCCCCCCCACCCCCTGTCGACCTGAGGGACCCTCGTGCGGCATGAGGGGCCCTTAGATAATTGCTAGGCCTGATAGAACCCTTGTCATGGCTGAGCGGATCCCAGGCTGGTCTGAGAGGGCGATTGTCGAGGTCTGAGAGAGCCTCGCACCTCCGGCGGTCACTGGCCGGAGGGGCGCCGTCACTGGCCGGAAGGGTGCGGTCATTGGCTTTAGAGGGGCACCGTCATTGGCCGAAGGGGCACCGTAACTAGCCGATGGGGCGTCGTCACTGGCCGCAAGGGTGCCGTCACTGGCCGGAGGAGTGCCATCACTGGCCAGATGGGCGCTGTCACTAGTCGAAGTGACGCTGTCACTGGCTAGAGGGGCGCCGTCATTAGCCGGAGGGGCGCCATCACTGGCCAGATGGGCGCCGTCATTAGACGGAGGGGCGCCGTCACTGAACAGCGTGGCGCTGTGATTGGCTGGAGGGTCACCGTCACTGCCGGAGGGGCGCCATCAATGGCCGGAGGGTCACCGTCATTTGCCGGTGGGGCGCCGTCACTGGCCGGAGGGGCGCCGTCATTGGCTGGAGGGGTACAGTCACTGGCCGGAGGGGTGCCGTCATTTGCCGGTGGGGCGCCGTCACTTGCCGGAGAGGGTCCGTCACTGGTCAGAGGGGCGCCGTCACTAGCCAGAGGGGCGCCGTCACTGGCCGGAGGGGCACCGTATATGACAGGGGATGCCGTCACTGGCCGCAAAAGCACCGTCACTGGCCGGAGGGGCGTCCTCACTGGCCGGAGGGGAGCAGTCACCTGGCCTTAGGGCGGCACATGACTAGGTAGCGGCATCTGACCTGAGGGCGGTGCCCCGCCAGAACTGCTCAGGTGACCTGAGGACGGGACCTGGCCTGAGAGCAGCACCTGGCTTGAGAGCGGCACCTGGCTTGAAGGTAGCACCTGACCAGGGGGCGGCATCTGGCCAGAGGGCGGCACCTGACCTGAGGGCAGCACATGGCCTGAGGGCAGCACATGACCTGAGGGCGGCACATGACCTGAAGTCGGCACATGACCTGAAGGCGGTACCTGGCCAGGGGCGGAACCTAGCCTGAGGGCGGCTCCTGGTCTGAGTGCAGCAAATGGCAGATATCAAACCCAGTAAGCATGTCTATTTCCGCGCCTTCGGCGCGGAAATTGGTTTGCTTACAACGCCCTTCCGGGCTTTCGGCGCAGAGGGGGCGGGGGGGGGGGGGGGCGGTGGGGGGCGGGGGGGGGGGGGGGCGGTGGGGGGGACTTAGCGTCTGTTTTCTAGCTTTGTTACCTGGTCAGATGCAGACAGCTTACTGTTAACTATTACCCCTAGGTCCCTTTCCATTACCGTCTGTGACATCTCCTGTCCCCCCATTTTGTACGAAGTTCTTCTTTTTACTCGGCCTACATGCATAACTTTACATTTGTTAATATTAAATTCCATTTGCCATGTTTCTGACCATTCAACCAACCTATCCAGATCCGACTGGAAAAGATCCTGGTCGTTATCTCTCCTAATAACCCTGAAAACTTTAAGATCGTCAGCAAATTTTAACACTTTACTGTCTACACCATTCTCGATTGTATTAATGAATATTACAAATAACAATGGGCCTAAAACTGAGCCTTGAGGCACCCCACTACGCACATCTCTCCATTCAGATTTGACCCCATTTAGTAAAACTCTTTGCCGCCGTCCTGAGAGCAAAAACTCGATCCAATCAAGCGCCTTGCCGCTTATTCCGTGGCTTTTCAGTTGTAATCCTATTTTTTTATGGGGAACCTTATCAGAGGCTTTACTAAAATCAAGATACGCTACATCAAGCTGTTCACCCCTATCAAAACTATCGGTTGCCACATCCAAAAACTGCAGAAGGTTGGTCAAGCACGAATAACCCTTCCTGAAGCCATGCTGATTTTCCCTAATTATTTTATATTCATCCAAATATTCTACTGTTTTATCTTTAATGATTGATTCCAGTACTTTGCAAACTAAGGAGGTAAGACTGACAGGTCTATAATTTTCTAACTTACTTTTATCTCCCTTTTTAAATATAGGAACTACGTTTGCACTCTTCCAGTCAAGTGGAATATTTGTTTCTTTTAGTGATCTGGAAAATATTATAGCCAATGGAACAGATATCTCTCTTCCACATTCTTTTAAAACTCTTGCATATATAGTATCTGGTCCCTCCGCCTTATTAGGTTTTATCTTTTTTAAATATGCACTAACTAAATCACTACTTATATTGCCCAGCTCTCCCAAAGTATCCTCCGTTACTGGCGGAGGATGAAGTAATGCGATACCACTTTGGTCTTCGATTGTAAAAACGGAACTGAACTGATTACTCAACAATTCCACCATTTCGATATCTTTACTTTCCAACATATCATTTACTTTAAGTGGACCAATACTTTTTGAAACGTTATTCATTTTGTACAAACTAAAAAATATCTTGCTGCCGGCAATGCAGTTCTTTGCCAAGTCTATTTCCTTTGCTCTTTTTGCTGCCCTGACTCTTCTCTTTACCTCGTCCCTACTTTTTGGTAACTTCTCTTATTTGACTCAATTGGTGATCCCTTCATTTTCTTAAATGCAGCTCTTTTCGTTTTGATGGCATTTCTAACTTCTGGTGTAAGCCAGGGAGGTCTATCGTTTTTTCTACTACGTTTATACTTAAATGGTATGTGTCTACTCTGAACTGCTTTCAATATAGTCTTAAAATAATTCCAGGATTCACATGTATCTAAGCTTTCAAACTCACTGTTCCAATCGATCTGGGCAAGTTCATTTCTCAATTTGTCAAAGTCTGCTTGATTAAAATTTGGAACCAGAAGGAGATTATCTTTGAGCTTAACATTAGATGAGATATTAAAGTTTACTATACTATGATCGCTTTTACCGAGTCCCTCACCGATGGTTACATCACTCACTAGTTCTCTGTTGTCAGAGAAGACTAGGTCAAGAATTGAACATAATCTAGTTGGTTCAGTGACAAACTGATGCATAAAAAGTTCCTCTTCAAAAAGTTGCCTAAACATCATACACTCGTTGGTCACTACCCTGCCTTCATACCCTCGTAAATTGAAATCCCCCATAATCAGACAATGTGTTTACAAATTATTACGAACTTCCTCGCAGATCACTCGGTCTGCTTCAACTTGAGGCATTCTCAAAAGATTACCTGGTCTGTAGAATGCTGCTATTCTTAAGTTATCCCTATTACCTGCACCAATTTTAACGTCTATCCAAATTGATTCTACGTCCTTCGCTTTTAATGGATCATCAACCCTCGTAGCAACGTATAAACTGTTGACGTATACAAATACCCCGCCACCCTGCCGTGATTTCCTGCAGTACGAAAACATGTTGTAACCTTGTAGTTCGAAGTCCTGTAGCCTATCATCACAAAATTCCTCACTAACCCATGTTTCTGGTACACAAATAATATCCGGTTTTTGAATACCAACATAGCATCTGAACTCATCAAATTTTGATCTAATGCTCTGTGCATTTAACATTATACATCCAATATTACATTTAGGTATCTCTCTACCACTGCTACTACTGCTACAGGTATGATAACTTTGATGCGTCCCCTTATCAGTTGAACCTTCACCATTGCCTACTTCTCGATGCCCTTTTACCTGTGTCTTCTGACCCCCCCCCCCCCTCCCAACTAGTTTCCCGGAATCACCCTTGCGTATGCAGCCCCCAGTACTGTCGCCCCCTCATCCGATAAATGCAAACCATCCCTCATGTAGTACACGTCGCTGCCATAAAACTTATCCCACAGGTCGACAAACTCAAACCCCATAGCCGAGCATAGTTTACTCACAGAGTAGTTTGCTGACAGGGTTCTGGAGTACCACTCCGTGCCGACTGCAGCTCGAGGGAGGATGCCAGTGATGACGATAGTCTTCCTAGCCTCCTTCAGCGTCTGCAGCAGTTGCCTATATTCCTGAACAAGCTTTACGCTGCGCCTCGGTCCAACGTCATTAACCCCCACTTGTACGATGATCGTTTCGGGATCGCACGCACGTAGTTCGTCCTGGATAATTATCCCTATTATCCCTATTATCCGGGCCTTCGTCCTGGATAATAGGGATAATAGGGCTTCAATAGGATGTGAAGGATGTGAAGCCAGGATGTGAAGATGTTACAGTGGATGGTGACAGGATACAGACCTCTTCTTTTTCAATTAGTTTGACGCTGAAACATTTCATAAGGTTTATTTAAATTATGCATCATCTTAGAGCATCTTATAGTAAATGTTTTGGGTAATTCTTACTGGCTGGTTAATACAATGCGTATCACTGTTTTCTCGTGTAGACTGTTCATTGAAACCTCTTATTGTAATGTCTATTCTCGTTAAAATGGAAGGTGTTTCCTTCATATTGTTTAATAATGTGTTTGATTGTAAGCTAAAATCCATTATTTTGCCATTTTAATGTGTATACACATAATAGATCCATGAGATGTGGTTTTCAAATCATCAATGGTTCAATGATTGTCATGCTGCCCATGGAGGTTATTTGTGTAAGTTCCTTGGATGGAATGGTTAACCCGCGACAGTGCAGGGGGTGGGGGGGATGCCACTCCCCTCGGTTTTTCGGGAATAACTCGCGTAAATATCAACTGATTACGATGCAACTTCCAGTACCCTACTTTTGAACAATTTCACACATATTCTAAAATTTGGCACTTGTAGATCACATGACCCGCAACCTATGACCTGTTTTGCAAGGTCATGTCAGGCGCAACTGGCGTCCCGTAGTATTGATCAAATTGTTACTTGTGCAGTTTCCGAGTATCTGTTGTTCAGAAGCTCAGGAGACATGCACATGTGCTTCCAGGTGACAGTTGTGGTTTCCATGGAGATTGTAACCTCGATTGACCTATTCAGAGGTCAACCGAGGTCACTGACCTCCGATGACCTCATATTACTTTTTTGGCTTCTGACAGTTTGTAGGACATTTTGTGACGCTGATTTCAAATATGGGATCCATTTTACATAAATATATGTTCCACTGTGGGCATGCGCCCCCCAGGTCAACCGAAGTCACTGACCTCAAATGACCTGATATGACCTTTTTGGAATTTGGCAGTTTCTAGGACATTTTGTGATGCTGATTTCAAATTTGGCACCTATTTAGCATAACTATATGCTCATTCGCGATTCTAGCTCGATTCAATTCAATTTATACGCATTTACAATTTGGTTGACTTTTGGGTCATTGCCATGACCTCAGAGGTCACCTAATGATCTAGGATCTTAAAATCGGGTGTTAATGGCTTGCTCTCGTGACCAGCAACACGCTCGTTTTTTAATCGAAGCTCTAGCTCAATTAGGGGCGAAACGCTAGGGGGTTGTCCCCCCCCCCCCCCTGTACGGTCACGCACTGATCGGACACTGCACAGGCGAGGGTTAACCCTCGCCCGTGCAGCGTCCGATCAGTGCGTGACCGTGCAGGGGGGGGGGGTACAACCCCCCTAGCGTTTCGCCTCTAATTGGGCTAGAGCTTCGATTCAAAAACGAGCGTGCTGCTTGTCACGAGAGGAAGCCATTGATACCCAATGTTAAGGTCATAGGTCATTAGGTGACCTCTGAGGTCATGTCAATGACCCAAAATTCAACCAAATTGTAAATGCGTATAAATTGAATTTAATCGAGCTAAAGTCGCGAATGAGCATATCATTATCTAAATGGGTGCGAAATTTGAAATCAGCGTCACAAAATGTCCTTGGAAATGCCAAATTCCAAAAAGGTCATGTCAGATCATTGCAGGTCATTTGAGGTCAGTGAGCTCGATTGACCTGTGGGGGTGCATGACCCTAGTGGAACATATAATTATGTAAAATGGATCCCATATTTAAAATCAGCGTCGCAAAATGTCCTAGAAACTGCCAGAAGCCAAACAAGTAATATGAGGTCATCGGAGGTCAGTGACCTTCGTTGACCTCTGAAAAGGTCGATTGAGTTCACAATCTCAATGGAAACCACAACTGTCACCTGTAAACACCGGTGCATATGCTCCTGAACAACATACACTATGAAACTTCACAAGTTACAAGGATCGATACTACGGGACGCCAGTTGCGCCTGACATGACCTTGCATAAACAGGTCAAAGGTCACGGGTCATGAGACCTACAACTTCAAAAATTTCGGAATATGTGTCCTTTCACAAGTAGGGTACTGAAAGTTTCATCGCAATCGGTTGATATATACGCGAGTTATTTCCGAAAAAACGAGGGGGTGGCATCCACCACTGTATTTGGTTTTGGCACCAATTTAGGCACCCTTTTGCACTGGCGAGGGTTAACCCACCATTGACGGGGGGGGGGGTATTTAACACCCCCTGATGCATTTTTGTAATATCTCACAAACCAATAGCGCTATCAACGTGAAACTTCGGATACCTTCTCCTAAATCACGTTTACGTCTTCTGTGAGAAAAAGATAAAGCATTTTCGTCGAAACATGTTTGAGTTATAGCGAATTTAGTGACGTCACTACACACGAGTTTTACACCAAAATCAGCTAAAATGTAACATACCGTACAAATGCCATATTTCGAGGAAACCGCAATCCAAAAACGTCATGGCCGCCAGGCTCGACTCCGGTACTGTGAGCCGTCATGGCCGCCAGGCTCGGCTCCGGTACTGCTACACCTGATCTTCTCCCCGCTCTGACTCCACCGACTCTGCTGACTCGCTGACTCACTGGCGCCGCCGTCTGCGTGTCGCAGCCCCCCCCCCCCCCCATCCCCCTCCCCCTCCTCCGCCGGCGCCCCACGTCGGCCGTCACAACCGACGACTGGCATGGTGCGGCCGCCGTCGAGGTGTCGACCGTCGCCCCCACCTCGCAGCCACAACATCCAGCATCCAGCAGCCACAACATCCAGCATCCACAACATCCAGCAGCCACAACAACCAGCAGCCACAACATCCAGCAGCCACAACATCCAGCAGCCACAACATCCAGCAGCCACAACATCCAGCAGCCACAACATCCAGCAGCCACAACATCCAGCAGCCACAACATCCAGCAGCCACAACATCCAGCAGCCACAACATCCAGCATCCAGCAGCCACAACATCCAACATCCAACATCCAACATCCAACATCCAACATCCAACATCCAACATCCAACATCCAACATCCAACATCCAACATCCAACATCCAACATCCAACATCCAACATCCAACATCCAACATCCAACATCCAACATCCAACATCCAACATCCAACATCCAACATCCAACATCCAACATCCGACATCCAACATCCAACATCCAACATCCAACATCCAACATCCAACATCCAACATCCAACATCCAACATCCGACATCCAACATCCAACATTCAACATCCAACATCCAACATCCAACATCCAACATCCAGCATCCAACATCCGACATCCAACATCCAACATCCAACATTCAGCATCCAACATCCAACATTCAACATCCAACATCCAACGTCCAAAATCCAGCCGCCAGCCGCCGACCTCCGACTGCCGGACGCCTGACGACGACGGCGACCACCTGTTTCACTCACTGCTGCCATACTGCTGCCATACTGCTGCCATACTGATTCCATACTGCTGCCATACTGCTGACATACTGCTACAATATTGCTCCCATACTGCTGCCATAGTGTACGCACACTGCTGCCATATCCCGCCACTGACTTGGGAGAGGGAAATACTGTCCCTCCCATCCCCAAAAACAAGCGCAATAGCTGAAACAAGTAAAGCAATAATAAAGCTTTCAACATGACATTTCGCGTAGGTCACCTGAACAAACACCGACACTGCGAAATGCCAGAATTGTGAGTTGGGACCGTTTTCACGTTAGCAAAGCATCACAGCATTACAACACTGTGCGATGTCTCCTCGGTCCGGTCGCCGTCTGGGTGGGAGTGACACGCACCCCCCCCCCCCTCCCCCTCCGGCACCCCGCCCCGTCAGCGGGCCGGTCGAACGTTCTCCTCACCCCACCATGACCGGCCACCGCCCACCGCCCACCGCCCACCGCCCACCGCCTACCGCCCACCGGCCACCGGCCACCGCCCACCGCCCACCGCCCACCGCCCATTCCATCTAAGTCACCTCACATTTCATCTGAGTCACGTCAATCCCATTCCATCTGAGTCACGTCAATCCCATTCCATCTGAGTCACTTCCCATTCCATCTGAGTCACGTCCCATTCCATCTGAGTAACGTCAATCCCATTCCATCTGAGTCACGTCCCATTCCATCTGAGACACCTCCCATTCCATCTGAGACACCTCCCATTCCATCTGAGTCACATTCCATTCCATCTGAGTCACGTCCCATTCCATCTGAGTCACGGCAATCCCATTACATCTGAGTCACGTCCCATTCCATCTGAGTCACGTCCCATTCCATCTGAGTCACGTCCCATTACATCTGAGTCACGTCCCATTCCATCTGAGTCACGTCCCATTCCACATAAGCCAAGTCCCATTCCATCTGAGCCACGTCCCATTCCATCTGAGTCATGTCACATTCCATATGAGTCACCTCTCATTCCATATGAGTCACCTCACATTCCATCTGAGACATGCCCCATTCCATATGAGTCACCCCCCATTCCATCTGAGTCACGTCCCATTCCATATGAGTCGCCTCCAATTCCATCTGAGTCAATCAACCAATCAATCGAGAGAGAAAAAATATATTATCAAACAAACGAAGATAATAAACAATACAAGAGTGATTGGTGCAAATGCACACTGCATATTACATGGCACCTCTCGCGAACTGAAACGTAAACTCAACAAAACCGACCGCCGTCACGGAGGCATCGCCCCACCGCCCCTCCAAAGCAGCACGTTGCTGACCCACACTGACCGCCGCCCCTTGGTTCACAACTTAAGAGTTGAATATTTTTGCATATAAAAGGAATTCTTGAAATGCTCGGGCCACCCTGATAGGCTCACCAGTGCACACTGTTGCTATTTAGTTTCAGAGCGGCCAAAACCCCCCTGTTGGCTGGATCAATTTGTTTAGTTACAATGCACTTGTTATCACAGATAAATGCCCATGGGCCCGGGAATCATCAGTCATATTGACCAAACCGTCTTTCGAATAGGTTTTTTGATGACTTCAACTCACGGGTTCTGAAAAGTTCATGATCACTGATCAGGGCCTTTGGACCAATGAGTTTGACGATTTTGGAGCTTGTCTAATGTGTGTTGTTTATCACCAAAAAATATATGTATTTTTTTGGCATGAAGTGAAAGCCCACTTCATATTCTTTCAAGTGAGGATAAATTCTGAAAAAAAATGTCCATAGAAAACAAACACAATATATGTTGGGCCTTTATTGCTGACATAAACAATAATGCCATTTTTGACAATCTTGGAAAGTGAATGCTAAAGAATGTTACGGTTAAGAGTATATATAACATATTAATACATGTGGCCTTAATGAATATCCACAGTATACTCTACTCACAGCCTAGGTCACTCTACTTTTTTCCCGTTTCATATTTATGACAAATTTATGACAAATTTATGACAAATTTATGACAAATTTATGACAAATTTGGTAAAGCGTTACTATCCGCTCTTGGAATCCGCGCTTGTTCGGCCGCTGCACCCGCCACCATAGGCGGCGGAACGGAGGGGGGGGGGGGGGGGGCACCGAGCCACCGCGCCCCCTTGAATTTGAAAGGGGAACTCATATCAAAGTCGCCCCCCCCCCCTCCCCCTAAATTTGGTTTGGCTAAGGTTCATGAGTTAGGTCTAATTATCAAATTTATGGAAACCCATTTGTAAAATGCCGTGATTATTAATGAGCTTGATAATGCAGGCCTGGCATTTCCGTGGAATAGGCCAGACGTTGCGTCAATATCATGCAGGGGTTTAGTGCACGACGGAAACCGCGCTAATACACACAATGTGCAGCTTAGACTTAACCCGCGCCCCGCTGGGGGGGGGGGGGGTTAAGTCTATGTCTGCCCCCCTCCTGGATTTTCTCAATAACTTGAAAATGATGATAGATATTAGCGTAAAACTTACATTAACTTTTGCTACATCAATTATACGTCTTAAGAAAAAACATCAATGAAATTGACATAGTTCTGAGACAATGACGTTTTAATGACGTCATGTCATGCGATTTTTGGTGGAAAATTATAAATGTTTGAAAAACTGTAGAAAATCCAGTTTTGATGAATATTTCAAATGAAAAACGTCAAAAGAATGAAAATTGCATTTCCTTTCCAATGGCTATCACGGATTGTTTGAATTTGGGGGTTTTAACCAAAAAAAAATCCAACATTTTTGTTTTATTTCGGGAAAATGTCCTCAAAATATGTTTTTTGAACATATTTCAAAACCGGAATACACATTAGAGAAACAAATATGGAAGGTATCCAAACCAAATTTCAAAGCAATATCTTTATTTTTGACTCACTTATGGCTCCTTAAGTATAAGCAACTCATGACGTCATTGTGTGTCCATTGTTGGCTAAATATTACGGAAATGTGCTTTTGGATTTATGCTAAGAGAGTTTTTGAGACTTCATGCCATATAAAATGCAACCAATAAATGGTTACCAAATAACTAATCCCAGCGACTTTTATGGTAGATCTGTTGACTCCCGTTTTTCACAACCTAGGTCCGCCATAGGCAAAACACTTTTTTTCAATTTTGACATGATGTGCCAGCTCAAATCCTTTCGATTGTGCCCTTCTTTGTCAATATAACACCCATACTTTGGAAGTTATTAGGTTAGGACCGCTCTGACATCAAATAGCAACGCTGAGATTACGTGTTCCGTGTAAAAGAATGTAAAAAGTAAAGTATAAAAAATGTAAAAAAGTAAAGTAAAAGAATGTTCTGTGTGTCTGTTGGAAAATGGGAGAAGTCTGACTGCAGAATAGATGATATTGTTATACATAATTGGTTTCTACAATGTTCATGAAGGTGGCAGTGAAGTATGAAGTGATTTGTTGTTTCGGAAGAATTGCCGCAAGCACAGCTAGGTGTTTCGACTTTTTGAATAGAATAGAGATGAGCATTCAAGTTAGACATTACTAGCCTTACTTTAGTATGCAAAATGTTGCCTGTCTTGGTCTCTAATTAATAATACACTGGCGGTGTTGGAACACCCAGCCGCCTGAATAATTCTCGCATTAAGGCTTTTGGGGAATTGCAGGTACGGGTGGATTCAGGAAGGCGGTTCCAGATGCGGGTGGTGGCGGGGATGAAGGATCTTTGAAAAAGTGAGGTATGATTAATGATTGTGAAGATGAATTGCGTAGTGTTCTGTTGGTGTCATGCTGACGAGCGTGTGGTATTGCGGCTCTGATGTAGTCGGGTAGTGTTCCTAAGTTACTTTTAAGTTTAAAATACATTTGAAGTCTGTGCATCTCGCGTCTTGTTGCCAATGTGTCCCAGCCTAAGTCGCGCCGAAGTTTGTCTGTCGAAGTCCTAAATGGTGCTCCCGTTACAAGTCGTGCGGCTTTGTTTTGTAATATCTCTAGTCGTTGTGAGTCATGAAAAGTCAAATGTCCGTCATACACTACGTCACAATAGTCAAAATACGGTCGAATGTATATTTTGTAGAGTTGAGCTAAGACTGTCCTTGGTAAATGATTAGCAATAGGATAGAGAGGGCTCAAAGCTCTGCTGACTTTTTCTATCATATCGTTAACATGAGCGTGAAATCTAAGATCATTGGATAATGTAAGTCCTAAGTGTTTATGATTGCTGGTGGGTGGTATAGGCTCACCTCCAAATGTAAGCTGTGGTGAATGCATGTTGCGCTTTGTTGTAAATGTTTGCATAACTGTTTTCGTCGCATTGAACGTAATATTCCAGTTCTGTCCATAGGAAAATACCGAGTCCAGGTCGTTCTGTAATGATGGCTGAGTACGAATGAGGTTATGTGGTTGATGTGGTGCGTATAAAGATGTGTCATCAGCAAAAAAGAGAAAGTCATTCGTCGTTTTGTTGGCTAAGGGTGCGATCGCCAACACGACGAATTCGCTCTCCGACGAATTCGCTGTCTCGTGCGTTCTGCAACAACAAAATTATCCACCGGTTTTGTCACTGCTGCGCCGTGTCATGGTTTGTGTAGTTTTAGGGCCTTGGTTTGTATGGTTATCTTACTTGTTTTCAGAAATCACGGTACTTTGAACTTTGTCAGTACTCAGCAACACTGCACTCAATACAGCAATACTGCAGATGACGTTATGGCACAGTGCAAAAGAAATTAGCCCTCCCGACGACTGGTTTGGAAATTCGCGCTCCGACAGAGCGAATTCGTCGGGCTAATTCGCTCGTTTGCAGATTTGTCATGTTCCCGAACACAAACTGAGCGAATATTCGGCGTCCGACGAATCACCGACGAATTCGCCGTGATTACGGCAAATTCGCCGTGTTGCCGATCGCACTCTTTGTCGTTTAACCCTCGCCAGTCCTGGGGGGTGATGGGGGTGATGCCACCCCCTCGGTTTTTCGGGAATAACTCGCGTAAATATCAACCGATTGCGAGGAAACTTGCAGTACCCAACTGGTGAACAATTTGACACATATTCTGAATTTGGTTAAGTTGTAGGTCACATGACCCGTGACTTTTGACCTGTTTTTCAAGGTCATGTCAGGTGCTACTGGCGTCCCGTAGTATTGATCCTAGTAACTTGTGCAGTTTCATAGTTTTTGTTGTTCAGCAGGATATGCACAGGTGTTTACAAGTCACAGTTGTAGTTTGCATTGAGATTGTGACCTCGATTTTCCTTCTCAGAGGTCAACCGAGGTCACTGACCTCCGATGACCTCATATTACTTTTTTGGCTTCTGGCAGTTTCTAGGACATTTTGTGACGCTGATTTCAAATATGGGATCCATTTTGCATAATTATATGTTCCACTGGGGTCATGCGCCCCAACAGGTCAACCCAGGTCACTGACCTCAAATGACCTGACATGTCCTTTTTGGAATTTTGCAATTTCTAGGACATTTTGTGACGCTGATATCAAATTTTGCACCCATTTAGCATAATTATATGCTCATTCGCGATTCTAGCTCGATTAAATTTAATGTATACGCATTTACAATTTGGGTGACTTTTGGGTCATTGACATGACCTCAGAGGTCGCCAAATGACCTAGGACCTTAAAATCGGTTGTCAATGGCTTTCTATCGTGACAAGCAACATGCTCGTTTTGTAATCGAAGCTCTAGCTCAATTAGGGGCGAAACGCTAGGGGGGGGGGTTGTAACCCCCCTCCCACCCCACCCCCTGCACGGTCACGCACTGATCGGACGCTGCACGGGCGAGGGTTAAGTATATCAATGCAAGTCAAGGCCCTAATACTGAACCCTGTGGGCATCCGGCATTGATTGTGTGAAATGATGAAAACCTGTCTCCAACTCTCACCCTTTGTTGTCGATCTTTAAGATATGACTCCAGCCACTGCAGTAGAGTACCCCTGATGCCGAATTCGGCCTCACATTTTATTAATGCCAAATTTGCCAAATTTGGTCGAAATATTTTGAAATTTCAAGATAAATTGCAGTCAAATCATTGCCTTTGTCTAAATTTGAGTACATGTTTTGCGTCAGATGTCAAAGCTGTAGCTGTGTGCCGTGTCCAGGTCGATAGCCTCTTTGTTTTTGCGAAAGAAGATAATTATCAGTGAGGTGCTTGTAAATATGGCTAAATATTATTTTTCCAAACAACTTTGATAAGCAGGGAAGAAGACTGATTGGACGATAGTTTGTGGGATCCGACGGAGAGCCCTTTTCCTTGTATATAGGGTGAACATTAGCTGTTTTCCAAATTGCCGGATAAACTCCCACATTTAGGCAAGCATTGTACAATTTAGTTAAAGGTTCGTAGATGAGAAGTGCTACAGGCTTCAAAATTATAGGTGGGAAATCATCTGAACCGCATGATTCGTTGGAGTCGAGAGAATTTAGCACATTAAGAACTTCACTTGGAGTTATGTTAATAGATTCTAAAGTGGGAACCAGCCTCCCATTGTCGTTTGTTAGTGGGCTTCGATTATCGTCAACGTCAAGTTGTGATTGTTTGGCAAAGTGATTATTTAGCAGGGTAGCTTTTTGGTCGTCATCTGTCGCGATGGTCCCGTCTGTGTTTACTAGTGGTGGTATGATCTGGTCACTGGTCCGTCCAATGATGGTTTTGAGCGTGGTGTGGTATTTGAAAGGACATTGTTTGCATTGAAGAAAGATATATTTACTTTTGATCTGAGGTACTTGTCTTTCATACGTCTGTTTAAGTCGGTCACAAAGTTTCGCTGTCTTTTCCACATTTCCCAATCCAATGCAGTGTCTCTGCTTGGCCAGCCTGAACAATCTGGTTCGCATCCTGATGTTGCGTGTAAGGTCTACATTTATCCAAGGCTTGTGCCGTCTGTCAGTTTGGATTGTCTTCATGGGTATGGCTGTCTTGGCTGCATTTAATACTGTGGACGTGAATTGTTCAGCTGTTTCTTCCAGTGTTCCCGCTAGTATCAAGTCCCAGTCCGTATTGAGCAATGTATCTGTCAGTAGGTGTGCGTCAAGTCTGTCATAATCCCAAATACACTTCAGTCGCCTTGAGCCTGTCGATGGTTTTACTATGTTCCTAACTGCGTATATGGGGTATAAATGGCCTATCTGTGAGAATGGAGATAGAACACCGCTGTCAGTGATGATGTCCATGTCGGTCACAAACAGAAGGTCGCGAAGGTTGTTACTCTCTGGTCTGGTGGGCTCATCTATATAATGTAATAAGCCTAGGGCGTCAGTGGCATCTTTAAGTCGGATGTCAAATGGTGTGATGCCGCTATTTAATATTGGATGATTAAGGAAAATATTCCCTACATTGGTATCACCTCAAATGATTAAGGAATTTGGCGAGTATGTTTGTGCCATGGTTGCACTTTCAGTTAATCTGTCAATAAATTCGCTCTGTCGATGAGCAGATATGTTGGGCGGAAGATATATGCCGAATATTATGAGTGATGTGCCCTGCAAGTTAATCTGTGCCCTTTTCTCTGTCCACTCTAATCTGTCCACTCTTATCCCGGCAGTTCTAACTCACGCCTGCGTTGTATTGGTAGTGAAGTAAGGTATTGGTTATTATTTGGTTGTATTGGTAGTGAAGTAAGAGAATACAGTGTCGTGCCTCCCCCAAGTCTATTTCTGTGATTTGTAAATGGTGAGTGGAAGTCGGAAAGATGAAACAAGTCAGAGTGTCATCAAGTTTCGTTTCGGTAAGCGCAAGAATATCAACATGATTTGTTTCGACAAACTGAAGTCACATCAATCCCATTCCATCTGAGTCACCTCCCATTCCATCTGAGTCACGTCCCATTCCATCTGAGTCACGTCCCATTCTATCTGAGACACCTCCCACATATATGATGGATGGCTGTGATGAGCATTGCAGCAGATCAAAATCAGATGGAAAAAATAGTATTTGCTCATGTTATTGTAATTAAAAAGATGATGAATTAATTAACCTATATTACGCCTCGCCGCTTCTTCAGGGCTAAAACAGAACAGGAGACACCACCCATTCCATCTGAGTCACCTCCCATTCCATCTGAGTCGTCCCATTCCATCTGAGTCACGTCCCATTACATCTGAGTCACGTCCCATTCCATCTGAGTGACGCCCCATTCCATCTGTATTTGTATTTGTATTTGTATTTACTTTTTAGAACATCCACACTACTAGTGGCTATGATCGTTCAGCGTCAAAGGAACATACAAAGCATAGCGAAAGGTGAGGACCACACTATGGGATTACGCACACTTCCAAACAATAACACGCAAGCACGATAACTAGACATTCTCATGCATGGATGCTCAGGCATTCGCACGCAGTGGACAGCAACACGCCAGTCTCAACTCTCAGTCACCAGAGTCGTTCAGCAGATGTCGCTTTAAGCTACCTCGAAAACCACGAATGGACCTCTGGCGAACGTCGGGCGGCAACGAGTTGTACATCCGCGTGGCACGTACGCGAAAACGACGTTTTTCCACCCTCAGTCCTTGATCGGGGCACATGTAACTGATCATCCTGCCTAGTATGCCGCTCACGCAATGATGAGTTTGTGCACACAGCACTAGCTAGGGCTTCGGGTTCGCCAGATTGGACGACCTTGTGCAGTAAGCGGAGCGTGTGGTACGTGTACAGCTGCTCACACGTCATCCAGCCCAAGTCACTCCGCAGGTCCGACACTGTCGAATTTACGTCTGCCGTAAATAACCTTGGCTGCGAAATTCATAATGTGCTGTATCCTGTTCATATTCTTCTTCGAGCCATTGCCAAAGACAGAAATACAGTGCCGCAGCTGCGAAAGGACCAGGGCTGTCACAGGAACTTTGATGACGGGTCTCGGAACATTGTGTCGGAGCTGGCACAAGGCAGCCAGCGTCCCGAGACACCGCTTAGACAGCAGAGATACGTGACTGTCCCAGGTCAGCAGGTGGTCAAATGTCACTCCGAGGTTTTTGACACTCGTGCACGGTTTGAGAACTTCTTCAGAAAAGTTGACCTCCATATTTTGAATCCTACGCATGTTTTGCCGAGAACCAAAGGCGATGATTTGTGTTTTCTCTGTGTTTACTTTACTCTCTAAACTAATGATCGAGGAAGACAAGGGCTGATTCAAGCCTCGAAATGACGCTAGACAGACACTTTTTGGTACCACTGACCAGCAGCTGGGTATCGTCCGCGTATTGAAAAACTTCTGCATCCGCAGCGAAGAGGCTAATGTCGTTTGCAAAAATTGAAAAGAGCATGGGGCCCAAGGCAGAGCCCTGGAAAACGCCCATGTTGTTTGGCAGGGAGCTTGAGCAGAGCCGTGTTCCGGCTGGGTTAAGCTGACGCTCTGGGTGTGACCCCGCAGGTATGTGGAGAACCAATAAATATCGACACCATGTAGTTGAAGCTTTCGAAGAACGATAGAATGATCGATAACGTCGAAACATTTGCTCAAATCTATTAAGCATATAATATATATATATATATATATATATATATATATATATATATATATATATATATATATATATATATATATATATATATATATATATATATATATATATATATATATATATATATATATATATATATATATATATATATATATATATATATATATATATATATATATATATATATATATATATATATATATATATATATATATATATATATATATATATATATATATATATATATATATATATATATATATATATATATATATATATATATATATATATATATATATATATATATATATATATATATCCTGAGTCTGTGGCGGTCAGGATGCTGTCGTTAACCGATGTAAGGGCGGTTTCGGTTGAGTGGCGAGGGCGGAATCCATGTTGGGTTTGTGCTAGGAGGTGGTTTGATGAGAGGTAGTAGTAGAGTTGTCGCTGCACGATTCGCTCTACTAGTTTGCCTATGGCGGGGATGATATAAATTGGTCGGAAGATTGACGGATTTGTAGGATCGCCAGTTTTGTAGATGGGATGTACTAAGGAATGTTTCCAGGCGGCGGGGAAATCGGAGTTGGCTAGGCAGGAATTGACAATAAGGAGGATAATGTTACCGACAGCATCACAACTGGCTTTGAGAGCACGACTGCAAATTCCGTCCGCGCCACAGGCTGACAAAATTCGCATTCCGAACAGGGTTCGCCACAAGAAATCCAGGCTTACAGGAGATAGGGTGAACGCACACGCTCCGACCCTGGGCAGGCGGCAAAGAAGTTTCGGGGTCACACCGCGATCGGCCACTTCAGCAGCGACGCGAGGGCCACCGTTCACGAAACACCGATTAAGGTCGTCCGCTAGCATTGTGGGTAGCGTTCTCGGCTCGGACTTTTTGCCACTGACAACGCCTCTCAAATTACACCACACAGAGTTAGGTCCGAATTCCTGAATCCGCCTATTGATATCGTCTCGGCAGTCGGCCCGAATCGCGGAGCGGACCGCGCGGTTCGACTAACGGTACGCCGCCGAAGCTCGCCCGTTCTTTCTGAGGGCCCGCCGACGGCAACCCATCAGGCGCTCCTAGTTGCGTCTGTTACCTTGGTGCTGTTGTTGTTTGGTGCTGTCGGGTTTTAAACGCGGATATTGCGAATCGGCGCTGGTCTATCAAACACCGGTTTCAAAGCCCGCACACAAATGATTCCCACTGATCGGCTACGGATCCCGACGCGAACAGCCACCCCCCCCCCCCCCCCCCAGTCCGCGCACTGCAGGTCAGCATGGAGTACAACCAAATCGATTCGGTTGAGACAGCGAGTCGACACAGTCCGCGGCTTACGACGAGGTTTGGAAATGTTTAGGATTGCACGAACAAAATCATGAGTGCTGAAGTGGCATGACTGAACGCCACTGCTTACAACAGTATGCGGCTGGTTCACAATAATCACATCGGGCCGAGATCCGGAGGCAACACTCTGAGAGCGAGAAGTGGGGGAGGTAACAAACCTTGACGAGTTGCCCAAACGTGGGGGAGGTACCACTCTGAGAGAGCGAGAAGTGCGATAAGAACACGGACAGTCGTGCCTTAGCGGGGTCAGAGTCCGGTTTAAGCATGTCGCAATTCAAGTCAACACAGAGCGCAATGATGATATTAGGGTGAGCAATCACTGCGTGCTGGTACTCATCCTCGAGCTGGGTGAAAACAGCGTCCAGTGGCGCGGCATCCGAGTCACGTCCCATTCCATCTGAGTCATCTCCCACACCATCTGAGTCACGTCCCATTCCATCTGAGTCACCTCCCACTCCATCTGAGTCACGTCCCATTCCATCTGAGTCATCTCCCACTCCATCTGAGTCACGTCCCATTCAATCTGAGTCATCTCCCACACCATCTGAGTCACGTCCCATTCCATCTGAGTCATCTCCCACACCATCTGAGTCACGTCCCATTCCATCTGAGTCACCTCCCATTTCATCTGAGTCACGTCCCATTCCATCTGAGTCATCTCCCACACCATCTGAGTCACGTCCCATTCCATCTGAGTCATCTCCCACACCATCTGAGTCACGTCCCATTCCATCTGAGTCATCTCCCACACCATCTGAGTCACGTCCCATTCCATCTGAGTCATCTCCCACACCATCTGAGTCACGTCCCATTCCATCTGAGTCACGTCCCATTCCATCTGAGTCACGTCCCATTCCATCTGAGTCATCTCCCACTCCATCTGAGTAACGTCCCATTCCATCTGAGTCATCTCCCATACCATCTGAGTCACGTCCCATTCCATCTGAGTCACCTCCCACTCCATCTGAGTCACCTCACATTCCACCTGAGTCACCTCCCATTCCATCTGAGTCACGTCCCATTCCATCTGAGTCATCTCCCACTCCATCTGAGTCACGTCCCATTCCATCTGAATCACCTCACACTCCACCTGAGTCACCTCTCATTCCATCTGAGTCACCTTTCATTCCATCTGAGTCTCGTCCCATTCCATCTGAATCACATCCCACTCCATCTGAGTCACCTCACATTCCATCTGAGTCACGTCCCATTCCATCTGAGTCATCTCCCATTCCATCTGAGTCACATCCCATTCCATATGAGTCACGTCCCATTCCAGCTGAGTCATATCCCACTCCATCTGAGTCACGTGAATCCCATTCCATCTGAGTCACGTCCCACTCCATCTGATACACGTCCCATTCCATCTGCGTCACATCACACTCCATCTGAGTCACGTGAATCCCATTCCATCTGAGTGACGTCCCATTGCATCTGAGTCACGTCCCATTCCAGCTGAGTCCGGGTTGAGTCGACAACAAAAGTAGGCATGACTCACAAGTCAGATCCGATCGTATGAGTCGGGGGCTACACATCACTACGCGATAAGGTTCCAACACTCGTGTGCATCTCCACCATCTCCATCGCCGCTGGTTATAAGGTTCCAACACTCGTCAATAAGGTTCCAACACTCGTCAACAAGGTTCCAACACTCGCTAACAAGGTTCCAACACTCGTCAACAAGGTTCCAACACTCGTCAATAAGGTTCCAACACTCGTCAACAAGGTTCCAACAACTCGTCAACCAGGTTCCACCATTCGTCAACAAGGTTCCAACACTCGTCAACAAGGTTCCAACACTCGTCAACAAGGTTCCAACACTCGTCAACAAGGTTCCAACACTCGTCAACAAGGCTCCAACACTCGTCAATAAGGTTCCAACACTCGTCAACAAGGTTCCAACACTCGCTAACAAGGTTCCAACACTCGTCAACAAGGTTCCAACACTCGTCAGCAAAGTTCCAACAACTCGTCAACAAGGTTCCACCATTCGTCAACAAGGTTCCAACACTCGTCAACAAGGTTCCAACACTCGTCAACAAGGTTCCAACACTCGTCAATAAGGTTCCAACACTCGTCAACAAGGTTCCAACACTCGCCAACAAGGTTCCACCATTCGTCAACAAGGTTCCAACACTCGTCAACAAGGTTCCAACACTCGTCAACAAGGTTCCAACACTCGTCAACAAGGTTCGTACAACTCGTCAATAAGGATCCAACACTCGTCAACAAGGTTCCAACACTCGCCAACAAGGTTCCAACACTCGTCAACAAGGTTCCAACACTCGTCAACAAGGTTCCAACACTCGTCAACAAGGTTCCAACACTCGTCAACAAGGTTCCAACACTCGTGTGCATCTCCACCATCTCCATCGCCGCTGGTTATAAGGTTCCAACACTCGTCAATAAGGTTCCAACACTCGTCAACAAGGTTCCAACACTCGCCAACAAGGTTCCAACACTCGTCAACAAGGTTCCAACACTCGTCAATAAGGTTCCAACACTCGTCAACAAGGTTCCAACACTCGCCAACAAGGTTCCAACACTCGTCAACAAGGTTCCAACACTCGTCAACAAGGTTCCAACAACTCGTCAACAAGGTTCCACCATTCGTCAACAAGGTTCCAACACTCGTCAACAAGGTTCCAACACTGGTCAACAAGGTTCCAACACTCGTCAATAAGGTTCCAACACTCGTCAACAAGGTTCCAACACTCGCCAACAAGGTTCCACCATTCGTCAAAAAGGTTCCAACACTCGTCAACAAGGTTCCAACATTCGTCAACAAGGTTCCAACACTCGTCAACAAGGTTCCAACACTCGTCAATCAGGTTCCAACACTCGTCAACAAGGTTCCAACACTCGCCAACAAGGTTCCAACACTCGTCAACAAGGTTCCAACACTCGTCAACAAGGTTCCAACAACTCGTCAACAAGGTTCCACCATTCGTCAACAAGGTTCCAACACTCGTCAACAAGGTTCCAACACTCGTCAACAAGGTTCCAACACTCGTCAATAAGGTTCCAACACTCGTCAACAAGGTTCCAACACTCGCCAACAAGGTTCCACCATTCGTCAACAAGGTTCCAACACTCGTCAACAAGGTTCCAACACTCGTCAACAAGGTTCCAACACTCGTCAACAAGGTTCGTACAACTCGTCAATAAGGTTCCAACACTCGTCAACAAGGTTCCAACACTCGCCAACAAGGTTCCAACACTCGTCAACAAGGTTCCAACACTCGTCAACAAGGTTCCAACACTCGTCAACAAGGTTCCAACACTCGTCAACAAGGTGCCAACACTCGTCAACAAGGTTCCAACACTCGTCAACAAGGTTCCAACACTCGCCAACAAGGTTCCAACACTCGTCAATAAGGTTCCAACACTCGTCAACAAGGTTCCAACACTCGTCAACAAGGTTCCAACACTCGTCAACAAGGTTCCAACACTCGTCAATAAGGTTCCAACACTCGTCAACAAGGTTCCAACACTCGTCAACAAGGTTCCACCATTCGCCAACAAGGTTCCAACAACTCGTCAACAAGGTTCCAACACTCGTCAACAAGGTTCCAACAACTCGTCAACAAGGTTACAACACTCGTCAACAAGGTTCCAACACTCGTCAACAAGGTTCCAACACTCGCCAACAAGGTTCCAACACTCGTCAATAAGGTTCCAACACTCGTCAACAAGGTTCCAACACTCGCCAACAAGGTTCCAACACTCGTCAACAAGGTTCCAACACTCGTCAACAAGGTTCCAACAACTCGTCAACAAGGTTCCACCATTCGTCAACAAGGTTCCAACACTCGTCAACAAGGTTCCAACACTCGTCAACAAGGTTCCAACACTCGTCAACAAGGTTCCAACACTCGTCAACAAGGTTCCAACACTCGTCAACAAGGTTCCAACAACTCGTCAACAAGGTTCCACCATTCGTCAACAAGGTTCCAACACTCGTCAACAAGGTTCCAACACTCGTCAACAAGGTTCCAACACTCGTCAACAAGGTTCCAACACTCGTCAACAAGGTTCCAACACTCGTCAACAAGGTTCCACCATTCGTCAACAAGGTTCCAACACTCGTCAACAAGGTTCCAACACTCGTCGACAAGGTTCCAACACTCGTCAACAAGGTTACACCATTCGTCAACAAGGTTCCAACACTCGTCAACAAGGTTCCAACACTCGTCAACAAGGTTCCAATACTCGTCAACAAGGTTCCAACACTCGTCAACAAGGTTCCAACACTCGTCAATAAGGTTCCAACACTCGTCAACAAGGCTCCAACAACTCGTGTGCTGCGTCCACGGGGCGGCTCCTATGCAGTTCATAGCGGCTGGTATGCATATGTTATGTTATGTTATGATATGTTATGTTATGTTATGTTATGTTATGTTATGTTATGTTATGTTATGTTATGTTATGTTATGTTATGTTATGTTATGTTATGTAATGTTATGTTATGTTATGCTATGTTATGTTATGTTATGTTATGCATGTTATGCATAATCATCGGAGAACCCACCATTCACGGCGGAGGAAATGCCCATTCACCTTCACTGAAGGCCCATTATTGACAAATTATTCCTCAGTTCCGCGCACAGGCGCTGGTGACGTCACCGAAGGACGTGACGTGGCACTGATGACGTCACTTTCCGAAGACTGGCGACCAAATCGATTATGCCCATCCACTGCCAGTCAGGCCTGTAATGTTTGCATGCGACAATGCTGTGGAGACGGCTCCCAGCATGGGTGGAAAAGTGTGCTGTCCTGATGGATGAGGTCGGCGACAAAATGCTCCTTATCATGAAGTACCCGGGGGTCAAAATGGCAGCAAAAATCATTATTATGTCATTTCTGTGAAACTTTACTAAGTGATTATGTCCTTAGAAATACTGATCGTCAAAACAACTTCAGATGTATTATTCACTTAATCATCATATTCATCACGTTAGTATGTATATACATTTACTTTTTTATTAGCATTTGCGTTTCAGCTCTTGATTGCCAATAATACTAAATTACATTAACAAAAAAAATATGATGGGAAAAAAAAATCGGAACGATATATTCAACACATGGGGTCACTGAACCAAAAATGCACCTGGGTCTTCAAGAATGGCCTATAATAACATGATCCAGAAGGAATTGGGCTGATATCATGCGTATCCTCAAAATAGGAAGCTTTTGAATATTTCCCCATTTACTTATAATGGGGAGGTCACGAAATTGACCCGACCTAAGGTCACCTATATACACAATCCGAGATATACGAATTGTAGGTACTATTACCCTTATGAAATCCTGTAAGTACCAAATCGATCGGCCCAAAACTGTGGCTTTGGTACGACCGTACACTTTTTTTTGGAGGTGGGGTCGCGTGACCTGGCCTGGTGAGCTGACTGACCTAAGATGACCCGTGGTCAAGAATTTTACAATATGTGGGCAATTGATGCCCTAACAGCTGTGCCAAAAACGACGGCGCTGCGCGCCGCCGTTTTTTTGTGCTATCCTCGAAAAACCTTAAGGGGGTGGGTCTAACGCCCCACCCCCGGCAGCAAGTTTACAACCATGCTACGGAATTCGCACCGCCCGCCGGCGGTGACGTCACGTTGACGTCAGCTTCTTCGGCGCGAGGTGCGCACGGCTCATGGGAGGGTTTCATACGCGCAAACGCGCAGTCAGCTGCGTCGGCGCGAGGTGTGCACGGTTCATGGGAGGGTTTGCTGACGTACTCTCATACGTAAGCGACCAACTGATTTATATTTACGGCTTCGGTCAGTATGGCAATCAGCGATGTAGTGAAGTGACTTAGTTCTCTGATCGCCCGTTCTATACATGTGAGATAGGTCATTTGGAAGTGGTAAACGAGGTCTGCATGTCGCTGAACGGCGTCGGCTGCGTCTGCCTGAGATGTGCATGGTACCTACTTGGTAAGATTGCATGTCATATGCTCACTCAACGAAGCGGCGCGGTGGAAGGACTGAGGAGAGATCTGCATGGTCGACAATGTTATGTCCCTTGAAGTGACACCACTAAGGTGATTAGTGCAGTGTATATATGGAATGCGCCATAGCCGAACCCGTAGACAAAATGTTACTACAAGTATTCTAATTTCTAACCGATAAATATTAAGTCAGGTAGAGCTATGCACCTATGTTACAACACGCTATACAATAGTAGAACGGGTTCAAATTGTAGCATCGCGAATCATAAGGGTAGGTATTTATGAATAATGTTGACAGCCACCCTGCACGACAAAATGGGCATAGCTTTATACTAACTCAAAAGGCTGCATGCCCAAACAAAAATATTCAATTTGTGTGTAACAATGCAAAACAGCACGGATGGAGTTCAATAGAGTTGGTGGGCTCATTGCCCCAGGCCACCATCTTTGTGTTTGTCCTATCAACTTGTGCAAAGTTGGAGATATTTAAATGCTAAACATAGGGTAGGTTTTTCCACATATGCACCAACCAAGCTGGATTTTTTTTCTCCAGATCTGAAATAGACATTTTCTTTACCAACTTTTGTTTTTGAAGCTCCATCCATCTAAAACTGAAACAGTCCAGCTCACAATGCCTGTTCGCCAAGGTGTCTACAATTTTAATGACACACTAGCACCTGGCCGATTTTTTGCGATTTATTTTGCAACATGTCAGGCGTATGAAATTGAACTGTAAAGTGCTGCCGTGAACTCAAAGAACGCATTCCACCACCACTTAAATTCCTCTCTGTTGATAGCGTTGGTGCTGAGGCTTCTTTCTTCTTTCTTTCCGTTCCCCACTCTCACATTCATGCTAGCCAAACCTACGGAGTTTGAAGCAAAGTGAAATTAACAACAACTGTCGGAGTTTGAACTTCGAATGAATCTACGTAAAATTAACAACACTGGCAGAGCTGCTCGAAGCTAAGTGAAACCAATAATTATTTGTACATCTTGCCGTCCGTAAAGCTAAAAACAGTTTGCAGGCAATCCAAGTTTACAAAGCATGAAGATAACAATAAACTCCGGACTCGGAAACTATGTACTACGGCTTGCACGACCGTAACAAAATCTTAGGAACTCTCCTTGCGCTTGTGCATAACTCGCTCGATCATGCCAATAAAGAATCTCCCGACTGGCGGTCCCCACTGTTTCCTTGCCTGCCTGTCATTGGTGGCTCTGGTGTGACATCATCCAAACACTGACCAATCAGCACCTTAAGTTCGAATGCTGAGGTTGTGACGGCATCCACAGAGCGTACTGACGAATCAGCGCTCGAAGTGCGAATCCCGTAGCATGGTTGTAAACTTGCCCCACCCCACCCGGCAAGGCGCGGGAAATCCGGACAGTCGATTCTCCCGGGGGCGGGCCGGGGTGCTAGTGCATTTTCAATGGAGGTCCACTGTCAGGACAGTGGATTTCGCTGTCCTGGGACCTCACCCCTTTAACTAAAAAACTAAAAGAGCTAAAAAGACGCGGAAAAAACGTTCAAAATCTCTTAACAAGCACATTCGAAGGTACTTTAGATGTTTTTTCGTCAAGTCAATATTGAGGTCACCAGAGGTCATCAAAGGTCAGATTTTCAAGTTTTAGGACTTCGCTTCAGAAACTCCCAGATATCACAGGACCTATGATAGCTAGGAACAAACGGAAAAAAGCAATGTAAAGCTCTTGCAAAATGCAATCGCAAAGGTGTCCTTGATTTTGAGCTCAGGTCAAATGTTTAGGTTCCAGAGCTCATCAAATGTCAAAAAGTCTATATAAAAAACGTGTATCACGAATAGCTTTTTACCTAATAACGACACGGCAATAATTTTGACGCCATAGTGCTTGTCTCGTCAAAACGCTTTGCCTCATATTAGTGTTGACCAGATTAGGTCAACTTGCAAATGTGACCTCAGGTCAAGGTCAAGTGGTGGTGACTTAACCCTATTTGTAACAGGGGGGGGGGGCGGATTCCGCCCCCCCCCCTCATGTTCTTTCGCAGATATCTCCACAACGGCTGGGAGCAGGCCCATTCAATTTTGGGACTGTTCCCAAAAACAAATCACATATGAAGTCAAAATTTTGAGTTCTAAACCTAAACAGAGGCGGTTCCAGGGCACGGTTTTAGCAGGGTTCGGCGGCGACATTTGGCGATAATACGGAAATGCGATCTTCACGGTTTCTTCCTAACTGCCTCAAGTATGAAGGAGTTAGATCGGTTTACGGTGATTGCAACAAGTCCAAATTCGTTGATGTTAATGAAATGTCATAACAATTGCATGTCAGAGGCGGTTTCAGGGGCTTGAAAAGGGGGGCTTCCAGGAAGTATTCAATGCTTGGCGGGAAGCCAATAGAGCGATGTAATGGGGATTTATAGCTATAAAGATGTAAAAGATAGCTTCTGCTTCTATTATTTGCATAATTTATTACATATAGAGTTTCAGGGGCGTGTCCAGGCACATGAAAAGGAGGGTGACGGGCATGGTGATGACGATATGCCAGCGATAACGGCCCAATAGGTTAGCTTATAAAGATATATGCACATATGAGGCCAGAAAAGGGAATACAATCATTTTTGCAGAGGCGCGCTCAGGAATGGAAGAAAGGGGGTCATATTATTGCAAGGAATCTAAGAGGCATGGGCGTACAATAACATAGCATACTGCAGTTTTCGGATGAAACACGCACCACAGGCTACTCTACGAACTATTATAAGATAATAGGCGAGTCCAGGTGGGGTAAAAAGGGGGTAAGCAATGTAAATTGAATTTGTAAGTGAAATAGTCACTGTTGACTAGTTAGTATCATAATAGCGGATAATATACTTGTCAAAAGGTCTTGCGCCTCCCAAGTTTGGATCTTGGAAACGCCTATGATGAAGTACAACATGCAAAAAGGAACTATCTACGATCAGTAACTTATTTATAGTGCTGGGTAGCAACTTGCCTGCGGTTAATATTTGTTTCCCAATTTGACCTCCCTTTTTCACTAACCTGGTACCGCCTATGGCAAAAAATATTATTTATAACTGTTTTGTCTAAGGTCACAATAACATACCATTTCATTTATCAAAAACAACATGAACAATTGGTTTTATTACGCATTTACTTCACCCCATATTGAGTGACCTGCAAACGCCTATGATTTGTGAATTTTCAAAAGTCACCGCCATATATACATTTCCAATTCAATCTCTATCGATTCTCTATCGGTTGATAAACATGACAGTTGTGTTGGATCATACAAAACACTAAACATTTGTAGTTTTTGCCCCCCTGTTGCCCCCTATCAAAAATTTAGATTTGTTTTATTATTTAGAAATGTAGATCGTGTTGAGGGGAACCGAACGCCGTTTCATTTTTTTTAATCGGACGGGTAGATCTCGAGATCTCCGGGGGGGGGGGGGGGTGGAATCCGACCCCCCCCCCCCCTGTTACAAATAGGGGTAGCCAGGAGCCTGTTACAAATAGGGTTAAGTTAACATCTCCCATAATAAGACACTGCAAGCCCGAAAGTTCCTACGTATTTCCTCACAAATATCTTGGTCTGTTTCAGCTTGGGAGTTCCTTGGAAGATTCCCTGGTCTGTAAAATGCACCTAACCTCAACCTTCCTCTGTTTCCTGTACCAATTTTAATGTTGAGCCAGATTGATTCTACTGCATTTACTTTACTAGAATCATCAACTCTAGTAGTGCAATACAAGCTATTTACATATACAAACACTCCGCCCCCTGCCGTGATTCTCTGCAGTGTGAGAACATGTTATACCCTTGTAACTCGAAATCCTGTAGCCTATCCCTATTATACCCCTCACTAACCCATGTCTCGGTTACACAAATTATATCAGGCTTTTCAAGGGCAACATAACACTCAAACTCGTCAAATTTAGACCTAATACTTTGGGCATTCAGGATCACACATGTGATCTTATACTTTGAGCTGACTGTACTAATTCTGAGGGAATTTATGATCTACTGTCCTATTCTGACATGAACTTTTACCAATGCTTACTTCCTGATGCCCTAGTACTAGCATCCCGACCCCCCCCCCCCCACCTCCTACCTAGTTTCCCTGAATGACGCTTCTGTAGGCATCTCCCAAAGCCCTTGCCCCCTCATCCGATAAGTGAAGCCCATCCTTCATATAGTACCTACGCCACTCATATAACTGATCCCATAAGTCTACATAACTAAGTCCAATAGCACATAAGTTTTGAACTGAGCTGTTCACAGACAGAGCTCTCGAGTACCACTCCTCACTGGCTCCACAGCGAGGGAGGATGCCAGTCACAATGACTGGTTTCCTGGACTCCTTCAGCCTCTGCAGCAGGCTCCGGTACTCCGCTACTATTCTCACACTCTGCCTAGGTCCTATGTCGTTCACCCCCACCTGTAGTATAACTGTCTCCGGGCTACTCCTACCAAGTTCTGCCTCAATGACAGGGCCCATATCAGCTACTCTTGCTCCTGGTTTGACTATACATCTGTCCCTCTTCCCACAGAATGTTCGCCTTAAGGGCCTTACCCTTGGGTCCTCTACTACTAAATTATGAACCTCTTCCTCGTCACTTTCAGCTGCTGACTCTAACGCACTGAACCTATTTGATACTGGAATTATCGGCATTATGTCGAGAGTTATTGACATACAACTGTTGGTGACCTCGGATGACCTCGGCTGACCCTGTAGGGGTCACGGAACAAAAATGACACCTAGGTCATCAAGAATGTTCGATAATAACATGATTCAGAAGGAATTAGACTGCTATCTTGCGTCTCCTTCGAATAGGAAGCATTTTAATATTTCCCCTTAGACTTATAATGGAGAGGTCACGAAATTAAACCGACCTTAGGTCGCTGATATTAAAAATCCAAGATAAAACGAATTGTCGATATATGTCACATGAAATCCTGTAAGTGTAAAACTGGTCACCACAAAACTGTGACTGTGGCCACAAGTTTTTTTTTGGAGGTGGGGTCCCGTGACCTGGTCTGGTGACCTGACCTAAGATGTCCTGATGATTGCTTTTTTTTCTTCATAATGTGGACAATTGATGCCAAAAAACAGCTGTGCCAAAAATGGCGGCGCTGCGCTTCGCCGTTTTTCCGCTATCCGCGAAAACCTGAGGGGTGTCTAACTCCCCCCCTCCCTCCCCCCGGCACGGCGCTGGTTAAAATATAGGGATGATGTGAGCATGCAGCCATGAGCCAGGTGTTCATGTGAAGTAAAAAAATGACCCCAACATTTTTTGGGGGCATTTTGTATGTGCCACTTTTGGTCGGGGCCACTCAAAGTACTTTTACCACCCCTGCTCCCCCGCCCCCGCCCCCCGCTTTCGACGCCCCCGCGCACAGGCTCTGTTCGGACGTGTTATTTACCTGCCACATCTCAGCCCCGAACTCGCTCGATCAGTTTTCCGCAAATCACCTCCTGTGTCACCTAGTCATCACCCTAATTATTGACTTTATCACCTAATCCTGCTTCATCACCTAATCCTGCTTCATCACCTAATCCCTGCCTCATCACCTAATCCTGCTTCATCACCTAATCCTGCTTCATCACCTAATCCTGGCGTCGGCGCGGTGACTGCCGTCGCGTGCCAACGCGCCGCTCATTGCCAGCTGATTCGGCGTCCAGTCAGTGTGTAGATATGTGGCGGCCTCACGACCTATAATGAATGCCACTGCGAGTCAGCTGGAGTTATATAATACGCTACTGGCACTCCAATTAGACCAAATGACACCGTCAGTGGTCAGTGGTCAGTGGTCAGTGGTCAGTGGTCAGTGGTCAGTGGTCCAGTGGTCAGTGGTCAGTGTCAGTGGTCAGTGTCAGTGGTCAGTGGTCAGTGGTCAGTGGTCAGTGGTCAGTGGTCAGTGGGTCAGTGGTCAGTGGTCATGTCAGTGGTCAGTGGTCAGTGGTCAGTGGTCAGTGGTCAGTGGTCAGTGGTCAGTGGTCAGTGGTCAGTGGTCAGTGGTCAGTGGTCAGTGGTCAGTGGTCAGTGGTCAGTGGTCAGTGGTCAGTGTCAGTGGTCAGTGGTCAGGGTATGGTCAGTGGTCAGTGGTCAGTGGTCAGTGGTCAGTGGTCAGTGGTCAGTGGTCAGTGGTCAGTGGTCAGTGGTCAGTGGTCAGTGGTCAGTGGTCAGTGGTCAGTGGTCAGTGGTCAGTGGTCAGTGGTCAGTGGTCAGTGGTCAGTGGTCAGGTCAGTGGTCAGTGGTCAGTGGTCAGTGGTCAGTGGTCAGTGGTCAGTGGTCAGTGGTCAGTGGTCAGTGGTCAAGTGGTCAGTGGTCAGTGGTCAGTGGTCAGTGGTCAGTGGTCAGTGGTCAGTGGTCAGTGGTCAGTGGTCAGTGGTCAGTGGTCAGTGGTCAGTGGTCAGTGGTCAGTGGTCAGTGGTCAGTGGTCAGTTGGTCAGTGGTCAGTGGTCAGTGGTCAGTGTCAGTGGTCAGTGGTCAGTGGTCAGTGGTCAGTGGTCAGTGGTCAGTGGTCAGTGGTCAGTGGTCAGTGGTCAGTGGTCAGTGGTCAGTGGTCAGTGGTCAGTGGTCAGTGGTCAGTGGTCAGTGGTCAGTGGTCAGTGGTCAGTGGTCCATGGTCAGTGGTCAGTGGTCAGTTGGTCAGTGGTCAGTGGTCAGTGGTCATTGGCTTGGTCGTGGTTCGGTGGTCGGTGGTCGGTGGTAGTGGTCAGTGGTCAGAGGTCAGTGGTCAGTGGTCAGTGGTCGAGTGGTCAGTGGTCAGTGGTCAGTGGTCAGTGGTCAGTGGTCAGTGGTCAGTGGTCAGTGGTCAGTGGTCAGTGGTCAGTGGTCAGTGGTCAGTGGTCAGTGGTCAGTGGTCAGTGGTCAGTGGTCAGTGGTCAGTGGTCAGTGGTCAGTGGTCAGTGGTCAGTGGTCAGTGGTCAGTGGTCAGTGGTCAGTGGTCAGTGGTCAGTGGTCAGTGGTCAGTGGTCAGTGGTCAGTGGTCATGTGGTCAGTGGTCAGTGGTCAGTGGTCAGTGGTCAGTGGTCAGTGGTCAGTGGTCAGTGTCAGTGGTCAGTGGTCAAGTGGTCAGTGGTCAGTGGTCAGTGGTCAGTGGTCAGTGGTCAGTGGTCAGTGTCAGTGGGTCAGTGGTCAGTGGTCAGTGGTCAGTGGTCAGTGGTCAGTGGTCAGTGGTCAGTGGTCAGTGGTCAGTGGTCAGTGGTCAGTGGTCAGTGGTCAGTGGTCAGTGGTCAGTGGTCAGTGGTCAGTGGTCAGTGGTCTTGGTCAGTGGTCAGTGGTCAGTGGTCAGTGGTCAGTGGTCAGTGGTCAGTGGTCAGTGGCCAGTGGCCAGTGGCAGTGGCCAGTGGCCAGTGGCCCGTGGCCCGTGGCCCGTGGCCCGTGGCCCCGTGGCCCGTGGCCCGTGGCCCGTGGCCCGTGGCCGTGTCCGTGGCCCGTGGCCCGTGGCCCGTGGCCCGTGGCCCGTGGCCCGTGGCCCGTGGCCGTGGCCCGTGGCCCGTGGCCCCGTGGCCCGTGGCCCGTGGCCCGTGGCCCGTGGGCCCGTGGCCCGTGGCCCGTGGCCCGTGGCCCCGTGGCCCGTGGCCCGTGGCCCGTGGGCCCCGTGGCCCGTGGCCCGTGGCCCGTGGCCCGTGGCCCGTGGCCCGTGGCCCGTGGCCCGTGGCCCGTGTGCCCGTGGCCCGTGGCCCGTGGCCCGTGGCCCGTGGCCCGTGGCCCGTGGCCCGTGGCCCGTGGCCCGTGGCCCGTGGGCCGTGCCCGTGGCCCCGTGGCCCGTGGCCGTGGCCGTGGCCCGTGGCCCGTGGCCCGTGGCCCGTGGCCCGTGGCCCGTGGCCCGTGGCCCGTGGCCCGTGGCCGTAGGCCCGTGCCGTGCCCGTGGCCCGTGGCCCGTGGCCCGTGGCCCGTGGCCTCGTGGCCCGTGGCCCGTGGCCCGTGCCCCGTGCCCGTGGCCCGTGGCCCGTGGCCCGTGGCCCGTGGCCCGTGCCCGTGGCCCGTGGCCCGTGGCCCGTGGCCCGTGGCCCGTGGCCCGTGGCCCGTTGGCCCGTGGCCCGTGGCCCGTGGCCCGTGGCCCGTGGCCCGTGGCCCGTGGCCCGGCCGTGGCCCGTGGTCCCGTGGTCCGTGGTCCGTGGTCCGTGGTCCGTGGTCCGTGGTCCGTGGTCCGTGGTCCGTGGTCCGTGGTCCGTGGTCCGTGGTCCGTGGTCCGTGGTCCGTGGTCCGTGGTCCGTGGGTCCGTGGTCCGTGGTCCGTGGTCCGTGGTCCGTGGTCCGTGGTCCGTGGTCCGTCGGTCCGTGGTCCGTGGTCCGTGGTCGTGGTCGTGGTCCGTGGTCCGTGGGTCCGTGGTCCGTGGTCCGTGGTCCGTGGTCCGTGTCCGTGGTCCGTGGTCCGTGGTCCGTGGTCCGTGGTCCGTGTCGTGGTCCGTGGTCCGTGGTCCGTGGTTCGTGGTTTCGTGGTCCGTGGGTCCGTGGTCCGTGGTCCGTGGTCCGTGTCCGTGGTCAGCCGTCAGCCGTCAGCCGTCAAGCCGTCAGCCGTCAGCCGTCAGCCGTCAGCCGTCAGCCGTCAGCCGTCAGCCGTCAGCCGTCAGCCGTCAGCCGTCAGCCGTCAGCCGTCAGCCGTCAGCCGTCAGCCGTCAGCCGTCAGCCGTTATTAGTTTCCGTGGCTGTACATGCGACTATATAAACCTCGAAATACCAAAACTGCACCAACAGGGCAAACATATATAAAACAATAACAATACATAATAAACAATAAATATATGCGTATTTCACACAACACGGAATCCGGTTCTGTCATCCATAACTGGCAGCTCTACTTTTTCCCGAAGCGGCCTCAAAGCCATATTCCGGGGAGGGGATTACATCTGGCAATTTGCCAGGAAAAGAATTACGTTAACCGGTTATGTGACCCGGAGCAAGCTAAGGAATAGGATGTTATATTACGTTAAGTGAATATGTTCAAAGTAAATATAATGTCTAAGTCTATCTTACGTTAAAGGGGAAATAATGACCTTTTGATTTTGTTAGCAACAATTTCTTAGGCTACCGTTATGTTTTTTTAAATTATTTTATTTAAATTTAAGAATTAAAGAAAATTATTCCCAAATTCAAAGTTGTAAGTTTGGAAAAAATACAAAACAAGTACCTTGTGTACTTCATGAAGGTCATTGACTAATTCGTCCTTCCCCTACCATTGTTAACATCGAGTGCGGCATTTGTGGAGGCTCTGTGACATTTCCGATCAAACTGAGCGCTGCTCGACACCCGCTAGTAGCTCTTTCGTTCTCCATGGCAATCAGGCGTCAGCCAATCAAAAGCCAGAAAGGGAATACGTTCTGGCTTTTCATTGGCTCACGCCTGGTTGCCATGGAGAACGAAAGCGCTACTAGCGTGCGTTCGAGCAGGCGCTCTGATCCGTGAAGCAATCCGTGAAGCATCCGTGATGCATGACTGACTATCAGTATAAGTCATGATAACAAACAACATGCAAACTATACAACTCGAATAAATAAGAGCGGAATGAATTGACCCCAGACAAGCTAGTATTCGCAAAGCACTCGGCACTGCGCCACAATAGCAAAAGGTGAGTGAAATGCATATTGGATACAATATTATTACGTCACAAGTTTCTGAAGTGTCAACTACTATGAAATACAGTGATAAAATACCTTTAATAATGATTAACAAGAAAATTCAAACTTAAAAACAATAATTTGAATAAGTCTTTAATTAACTTTCAACTCGAAATCAGATATATTTTGCAATGCTACACAAGAATGGCACCAGTGACGTCATTAACAAAGCTGCTACGGACTTGGGTATACTAATCAGGAACAACTCGCCAAGTGCGCCGAGATGGTTAAGTGCGCCGAGAAGCATGACAATGACTTTGTAAACAAATCGCCGACGCTAAATAGGTCGCCGTCGATGTGCATCGATGAGCTTCTGATTTAATTGCCAGTTTTGTGTTTTGTTCGTTAGTTTTTTTGGGGAAAAATTAGTATTTTTCATGATAAAATAAAGCATAGTGTTATAAACAGCCACCAGACAAACTATACACAACTCCTAATGTTGAAAACAAATGAATCGATTTTCAAAATTGAGGGTCGCAACCACTAACTATGCCGCGTTGATGTGCATCGATGAGCTTCCGCTTTTATTGCCACTTTTTCAATCGCTGTTAGTTTTAGAAGATCGCCGGGCATATAATCACAACAAGCAGAACGCACAATATATTTTCCACTCCATTGCGTAAAAAAACAATACGGGGAAAGCCGCAGTTGATGAGGACCAAAAGTACTTGACAAAAGGTCAGAAATAGTGTCGTTTAAATGTGAACGCTTATTCAACTTTAACTTGAAATATCTTTCGGTAGGAAAGTTTTCATGCAAAATGTGATGAATTTACAATATATTTTGATCTCGTCTGGCGATTTCCAGTGCTAACTCCATTTTAGTGGAAAAAGGTCATTATTTCCCTTAAGTATTTCGTTCAAAGTCGAAATAAATAAAACACGAGACACACATACATACACATTTTATTCCATACACACAACAGACACATTCACTTGAACAGGCACGTAGCCAAGGGGAGGGCGGCGGGGGCGGCCGCCCCCCCTAGAGGCCAGGAGGGCCTTTTTTGGCGCGCGAGGGCCCTTTTCGGCGCGCGCAGCGCGTCCGAAAAGGGCCGACGAGACCGCACGAAGCGCGGTATCATAGGCTCTTTACTACACGAAGCGTGGTCTTTAGAGAGTTTAGCGGACTTCAGAGGCCCTTTATGGCCACCACGGCCCTCTCTGAAAGACCAGAGGGCCCCTTGGACGTTCAAAAGAGCCCTGTGCATGTCAGAGGGGCCCCTGGCAAGACCGAAAGGGGCCCATGAGTGGGTCAGAGGGCCCCCTGAGGTCGTCGAATGGGCCCCACCTGAACACGTCGAATTGGCCCCTAGCCAGCACAGAGGGGCCCCTGGGCAGGTTGAGAGGCCCTGAGCATGTCGACAGGGCGACAAAGCGGCCAGCGCAGTCCTTTGCCAGGTCATAAGGGCCCCTGAGCAGGTTGGAGGGCCTCTGGACAGTCAAGAGGGCCCCTGACAGTCAGAGGGCCCCTGACAGTCCAGAGGGCCCCTGGACAGTCCAGAGGGCCCTGGGAAGTTAAGAGGGCCCCTGTGCAGGTCATAGGGGCCCTGACCAGACCTAAAGGGCCCCTAGGTGGGCGGAGAAGGGGGCCCTGAACATGCCGAATGAGCCCCTAGCCAGCACGGAGGGGCCCCAGGGCAGGTCGGATGGCCCTCGGAGCATGTCGCAAGGCGACAAAGCAGCCAGCGCAGTCCCTTGCTAGGTCGGTAGGCCCCCTTATAAGGTTAAAGGGCCCTGGAGAGACCAGAGGGCCCCTGTGAAGTTAAGAGGGCCCCTGTGCATGTCAGAGGGGGCCCCCTGGCAAGACCGAAAGGGCCCCTGAGCGGGTCAGAGGGCCCCCTGAGCACGTATAATGGGCCCCCTGAACACGTAGAATGGGCCCCCTGAACACGTCGAATGGGCCCCTAGACAGCACGGAGGGCCCCAGGGCAGGTCGGAGGGCCCCTTGAGCATGTCGACAAGGGCGACAAAGCAGCCAGCGCAGGCCGACCAGAAGAGTCGCTGGGCCGATCGGAGGGGCTCCTGGGCAAGTCAAAGGGGCCCCTGGCTAGACCGAAAGGGTCCCTGGGCCGGCCGGAAAGCCCCTTGAACATGCCGGATGAGTTTCTAGCCAGACTGGAGGGGCCCCTGGGCAGGTCGGAGGGGCCCCTGAGCAAGTGCGGCGGATTGTGGGGGCAGGGTACCCAAAATTCCCCCCAGTCGAAAATCCTGGGGGCAAAATTCCCCCCCCCCAGATTTTAGCCTGCTCAATCTGGGGCAACATGACCCTTCCCCTCCCCAGGATTTTCATTTGAGGGGGATTTTGGGTACCCTGCGCCCCGCAATCCGCCGCCCCTGCCCCTGAGCATGTCGACAGGGCGACAAAGCAGCCAGTGCAGACCCTGGCCAGGTCGGAAGGACCTCTGAACAGGCCGAATGGGCCCCTTGACACACAAGAGGGGCTTCTTGGAAGGTCAGAGGAGTCTCTGGTGAGACCGGAAGGGTCAAAGCACGTAGATATCGCAGATGAAGATTAAATACAAAGAGGACTTACTCCACAATACAAATATTAAAAGCGGAGCTTTCGCGTATATTGTAACACCCTTCGTCAGGGTGCTACAATATACCCGAAAGATCCGATTTTATTTTTTCCTGTAGAGTAAGCCCTCTTTGTATTATGTATATATATCACCCACTCCACATCATGTCTTTTCGCTTCGCGGATCCCAGATGAGTCCCTGAACAGGTCGGAAGGGCGTAGAAAAGGTCAGAGGGGCCCCAAGACGATCTGAAGGGACCTTGGCCTTTCAACAGTAAGAATACAGTTGTACAGGGAATCAAACTCAAAATTTTCGCGCCGCTCCGCGGCGCAATTCAACTACAAATTCAATTATATGTGGGTTAGGAAAAAAAATCGGTCAGTTTCTCGGCGCATTTATGTGTTATGTTGCTACTTTCCTATATTATTGGGCAAAATAGTTCATTTTAGCACCTTTTCTCCGCACTTTTAAGCGCACAATATAGCAATTTTAGAGGTCCGCACCATACACAATGCGACGCATTGATGAGAAAGCAGCCCAGGGCACAATATTCAAAAATTTCGCGCCGCTCCGCGGCGCAATTTGTTTAAGAGTTACAGGTCTTGAGCTTAAAAAGATATTCCAAGTTTGTATAGCTGATTCCAAATTCGTGTCGCTGGTTCCAAAGTTGATGTGGCAGTTTGCTAACACCAGCTCCTAAACGTTGGTATGGCCCATGCCATACCTGCCATACCGCATTTTCCAGCCTTGTAACGTGCCTTTTCATGCGTTTTTTTTTTTTGGGGGGGGGGCTTTCAACGCTTGGGAAGGGGCCCTTTCAACGCACGGGAAGGAGCCCTTTCGAGGCGCCGCCCCCCCACCCCTGGACGAAATCCTGGCTACGTGCCTGCACTTGAACATACACTTGTGGAAAAGTGTTAGTGTTGACGGAGCCGGGGTGTCATCATTGCAGCAACGGGAGACTGTTGCCAGTCTCCCTGGCTCCGGCACCCCGGCGAGACCTGGTTGTGGGATGTATTTAGCTGGGAGAAAAGTCCTAAATAATACAAAACCCAGCGCCTAACGCAAAGGGGAAAAACCTGCGCAGAAAGCCAAAATTGCGCTAGGCAAAATAGCCCTGTTATATTTGATTAACTAATCGTGTTTGGTAAAGCAAATACAAAAGGAGGCCAATCAATTCAGGATAATTATCACCTAACAGCGTTTGAAGATTTAATGCGATTCGATTTTGTTGCGTGTAATCTATGATTTTCTGACGTTTGACATTGTGCACAGGGCAAGTAATAAGTAAATGTTTAATTGTATAGCGTGGATAACCTGGGCAGTGTTGGTAATTTGGGGGCAGAAGATTGTCTTGAATATAATAATGCGTAATTTTTGTATGACCGATGCGGAGGCATGCTAAAACTATTTCTTTTTCTCTACAATTCTGGTGGCTAGATATACAATGTTTGCCTTTTTGGTTTTATTGGATGCAGGTGAAAATGCGGAGCAGCGTCCCACTCGCGCTGGCGCAATATATTAAATTGTTTGTTTATGTGGTTTAAAACGTCTGCTAAAGGGCTTGGAAGGTGGTTTTCTGGAGGTAATTATAGTCTTAATTTCGCGAGTCAGTCGGCTTCCTCGTTTCCCGGGATACCGGCGTGTCCCAGGATCCAGAGAAACTTGATTGTGCTGTGTTTGCTATTTCAATATTTGATTAGCTGTCTAATTTTCAATACTATCGGGTTTCTGCAGTCACGCATCAAGTAAATGGCAAAGAGCGAGGCGGACGAATCTGTGCATATGATTACTTCTTTAAGTTTTTCCTTTCTAACATATATTAATGCTAATACAATTGATGATAATTCTGCTGTATACACGCTATTTATGTCTGGAAGTCTGAAGTTCTTATTAGCTGTATTCGTGTTATATGCTCCACCGGTTCGGCCGTCGCCCCGTGAGCCGACAGTGTATGTGTAAGTGTCGAGTTGTGCTTTGTGTTCGTGGAAGAGTGTGTGTATCTCTGCCGCCGTACTGGCCGCTGCCGCTGCGAGTTGAGAGCCCCTGCTCTGGCGGGGCGGCGCCGGTTTGAGAGCCACCGGTGGCGCGATTGGGCCTCGCTCGCGGCCTCCAGCTCACTGAGCGCACTCGCCACGCCAGCCGTCAGTCTCACGCGCGGCGCGGCGCAGGGTGGTCGTGTCGGCTCTGGTGACGTGGTCGAGCCTCAGGGTGCGTCAGCAGAGTGTTGAGTGTCGTCTGCGTGACGGCGTGACGGCGTGACGGCGTGACGGCGTGACGTCAGCACTGTACCGGGAGCTGTTCTGACCTGCCAGTGCCGCGCTCCGCCTGGTAGGTAGGGACGGGGCCACGGAGGGAGGGAGGGTGGGAGAAAGAGAGAGAGAGCTCCACGCACTCTACAGGTCCGCCAGCCGGCGCGGCAGCGGCGGCGGCGGTGGCGGGGACGGAGACTTCCGCCGGGAGGGAGGGGAGGGAAGCCTTGGCCCGTCTGCCGGCTATTGTGTCGCCGCTTCCTCCCGGTCCCGGACCCTGCCGGACCCGGGGCCGGCAGAGGGGCCATGTTGTAAGGCTGTCGGCGTGTCACAGTCTGTCACGGTCTGTCACGGTCTGTCACGGTCTGCCACGGTCTGTCACGGTCTGTCACGGTCTGTCATGGTCTGTCACGGTCTGTCACGGTCTGTCACGGTCTGTCACGGTCTGTCACGGTCTGCCACGGTCTGTCACGGTCTGCCACGGTCTGTCACGGTCTGTCGGGTGGCGTCAATTGAAATCCCTGCCGCCCACTCGCGGCCCGGCCGGCCCGGTCAGCAGGGTCGCTATTCTGCGCTGCACTGGAATGCGGCAGGGGTTGGTCGGGCGCGGCGGGCCGCCAGTCCGCCCCCGCCCCCGCCCCGCCCCCGCCCCCGCCCAGAACGGCTCTCTCAGGAAGCAGGACCTGGCTCACTGACCTGAGGCTCTCAGGCCGCAGGACGCAGGACGCAGGCCTGCAGGCACCGCCCGTGCTGCGGAACTCACAGTCCACAAAACACAATCGCCTTTCCGTAACTCGCACTCCCGCGATTCCTCGTCCAACATTATATCATCCAGCTGTGGCGACGGATGCCAAAATCTCTGACGCAGAAGTCTCCGGCGCAGAAATCTCTGACGCAGAAATCTCCAGAACATACATCCTGACGTAGAAATCAGTTGACGTAGAAAGCTGCCACTTGCCTCGTCACTTTCACTAGAGCTCCACCTGCCCGGAGCGGTTTTATCACCAGAATTCTACCGTCCCACACCCGGAGGGTTTATCACCAGAGCTCCACTAACCCACACCCGGAGGGTTTATCACCAGAGATCCACCATCCCAAACCCGGAGGGTTTTGACAACAGGAATATTTGTGGTTTTCAGGAGAGGTTGGTTTTGTTTTATGTGTCACTCCTGGATTCCTGGATTCAAGGGCAGATTCAGGATATTTTAGGAGGGGTGGCCGCAGCCCAATTTAGGGGCGCCTTTCAAAAAATTTAGGGCGCCTTCCAAAGAAAGGGCGCCGTCACTGGCCCAAAGGGCGCCGTCACTGGCCGGAAGGGCGCCGTCAATGGCCGAAAGGGCGCCGTCACTGGCCGAAAGGGCGCCGTCACTGGCCGTAAGGGCGCCGTCACTGGCCGGAAGGGCGCCTCGGGTCAAAAGGACCAGGGCATGACCTGTATGACCTGATACTCGGTTAACTTTCAAAAGGGCGTCCAAGCGGTCCATAGGGACGCTGCGTGCTCACGGGCTGTCCATCGCCGGGCGCCGCCAGGCGCCCGGCGACAGACAGCCCGTGGGGCGCCCTTCTGGCGCGGGGGGGGGGGGGCGACCGCTGCGGCCACCCTCTGGATCCGCCCCTGCCTGGATTCCCCATACGAAAGATGATAATGTATTCAAATAATTGTATACTTGTCAATTGCCGTATAGGAAATGGGGAGACAAGTATACCCTGTCCGTTTTCTTTAAGGTTTCCAGATGTTTGCCCGGTATCCTTTTCACCTTGCCTATGGGCTGACGTATTGCCGTTTGTGTGTTGGATGTTGGGCCAGTTTTCCGTGGATTGATGATTGATGGAGGAGTTCAGCTGAGGGCACGATGTCCCGCGGGTAACTCTGATCCAAAAAGTGGCAGCTCTAATCCTGTCGGACACTCTACGTACCTCTCCAGCTGCACTGTGGGAGTTCCACTACAACAATCGGCTACAATCGGTATTACCTGCACTGGCTGCTCACCACTGAGTGGTGAGTTCTGGTCCACCACTGAGTGGTGAGGTCTGGTCCACCGCTGAGTGGTGAGGTCTGGTCCACCACTGAGTGGTGAGGTCTGGTCCACCACTGAGTGGTGAGGTCTGGTCCACCACTGAGTGGTGAGGTCTGGTCCACCACTGAGTGGTGAGGTCTGGTCCACCACTGAGTGGTGAGGTCTGGTCCACCACTGAGTGGTGAGGTCTGGTCCACCACTGAGTGGCGGGGTCTGGTCCACCACTGAGTGGTGAGGTCTGGTCCACCACTGAGTGGTGAGGTCTGGTCCACCACTGAGTGGTGAGGTCTGGTCCATCACTGAGTGGTGAGGTCTGGTCCACCACTGAGTGGTGAGGTCTGGTCCCACCTCCGAGGTGGTGAGGTCTGGTCCACCACTGAGTGGTGAAGTCTGGTCTACCACTGAGTGGTGAGGTCTGGTCCAGACCAGTGGTGCCACATGGAAGGACTACTGTGAGCCACTGGTTCCAGTAGTGGGCTACTGTCGACCACTGGTTCCAGTGGTGGACTGCTGTGAGTCACTGGTTCCAGTAGCGGACTACTGTGAGCCAC
>JAXIVJ010001460.1:92500-137547 GCA_036785665.1 Chirona hameri | reverse complement strand
GGGAGACGGGGAGGGAGACGGGTGCCGGGCGGGGAGACGAAATGGAGACGGGGGAGGGAGAGGTGTGAGGGAGACGGGGAGGGAGACGGGGATGGAGACGGGGAGGGAGACGGGGTGCCGGGCGGGGAGACGAGAGGGAGACGGGGAGGGGAGACGGTGCAGGGGGACGGAGAGGGAGACGGGGAGGGAGACGAGTGACTGGGCGGAGAGACGGGAGGGAGACGGGGAAGGAGACGGGGGAGGGGACGTGTGAGGGAGCGGGGGGGAGGGGAGACGGAGAGACGGGTGACTGGGGCGGGAGACGAGAGGGAGACGGGGAGGGAGACGGGTGCGGGCGGGGATACGAGAGGGAGACGGGGAGGGAGACGGGAGGGAGACGGAGGAGGGAGACGAGGAGGGAGACGGTGCAGGGGAGACGGGGAGGGAGACGGGGAGGGAGACGAGTACGGCGGAGAGTCGGGAGGGAGACGGGTAAGGGAGACGGTGGAGGGATACGTGTGAGGGATACGGGGAGGGAGACGGGGGAGGGAGCGAGGGGAGGAGACGAGGGAGGGATGAGGTGCGGCGGGGAGACGGGGAAGGGAGACGGGTGCGGGCGGAGAGGACAGGGAGGGAGACGGGGAGGGAGACGGGTGCCGGGCAGAGATACGGGGAGGGAGACGGGTGCCGGGGCGGGGAGACGGGAGGGAGGACGGGGAGGGAGACGGGGAGGGAGACGGGGGAGGCAGACGGGGGAGGGAGACGGAGGAGGGAGACGGAGGAGGGAGACTGGTGCAGGGGGACGGGGAGGGAGACGGGGAGGGAGACGAGTACCGGGCGGAGAGACGGAGGGAGACGGGAAGGGAGACGGGGAAGGGAGAGACGGGGAAGGGAGACGGGGAGGGACGTGTGAGGAGACGGGGAGGGAGACGAGGGAGGGATACGTGAGGGAGACGAGAGGAGTCGGGAGACGGGAAGGGAGACGGGAAGGGAGACGGGAAGGAGACGGGAGGCAGACGGTGACCGGATAGGGAGGACAGGGGAGTAGACGGTGCCGGGTGAGAGACGTAGAGGTGAGACGGGGTAGTGACGAGTGAGATGGGAGAGCGGTAGTGAAAGTAGTACGGTGGAGAGGGAGTGGGTGTAGGAGGATAGACGGGAGGGATACGGGGTGGGAGATGGGTAGGGAGTGGAGGAGAGCAGGGGAGATGGGGAGGGAGTACGGGGGTGACGGGAGTGTACGGTGACGGTGACGGGAAGGCGGAGGAGGGAGAGGTGAGGGTGCCGGGTGGGGAGTATGGAAGGGAGACGGAGACGGACGTGGAACAGGCAGGGGAGCGCATGGAGCAGGGGTCAGCTGACGGGCAGGGGAGACGGACGTGAGTGCAGGCGGGATCACGGATGCTGGGTATCCGTACCGGCTGAGATACAATACTTGTGGTGCGTGCCTATGATCTGGGTCCTCTGACATTTCTGGCGCGATTCCAAATGATGTTGAAATATCAGTAGATCTGTGTGAGTAAGCTCTGCACACCGTCATCTGCCGCGGTGCCTCCCTCCACTCGCTGTGTATGCCAAGTGACAGACCTATTTGTGACTTTTCTGGCATTGGTTTGAAGTGGACGGAAGGGCCTCGCGGCCCCACCGCCCGGATGGGGTTAAGTATTGGAGTCACCGAGGGAGGGGAGGTGGGGGGACGCCTCTCGGCTGCGTGGGACAGGGCCTTTAGCGTAGATTAAAATGTCGTCGAGCAGGTGTTGCCGCGGAGGGTTAGTCGACGAACGTGGAATACACTTTTGCTGCAATAATTATCCATATGCACTTCGATGGATGCTAATTGCTATCTGGTTTATTCTAGTGGGGTACTCATACTACACGTCGTCGGTAGCGTGACTTAACAAATAATCACTGTTTGCATTTCCTATCTTGATACGGAACATCACGAAGCAGAACAGGGAGCACGCTCAGGGAGCAGACAGGGCGAGCAGACAGGGAGCAGGCTCAGAGGATGTGTGCCATGTGCCCACCATACCAGCAGTTCACCTGTCTGGCTCTGCCACCGTTCAGAGAGCTTTTCACAGTCACCGTCTGAGCATTCCACGCCCGCGGAGGTCGGCACGATGGACAGCGTCACATAAAGGAGGTCGGCACGCTAGGCAGCGTCACGCCGAGTGTGACGTGCTCTCTCCGTAACCAGCGGTTCTATTCTGAATCGACAAGATGGAAACGTGTTCTTAAAGGAAACCAGTCACTTTCATAATGGGGATTTTTTAACTGAAATAGCGCTGTTTTTAAGGCCATATCGAAAAATCACTCACTGCATATTCTGTTTGGTTGTAAAGACTCTCCTGCCGAATATAATGGATGTTTTGTCCTGTCATTCAGCGCTGTGTCGAAAATTCAGCGCTGCGTCGAAAAGCTTCATATGGAAGCATATCATAAAAAACAGCCTAGCGTTCGGCGGGCGAACCCCTCGCCACGGACGATATTATGCTAGTTGTCAAGCAATGGTGTGAAAATAATTACATTTGTATTCATTAATTTTATAAATAATTATTTCAACATAAGTTCCGAGCGTCTACAGTTCACTTCTTTTCTTCTTTCGAAGCACACAATGCCATAACAACATGCGCCACGTTCGAAATTTTTGCGCCACTCCTCGCAATCTATACTGAAAATGCGAGTCTATGTTTTCGAAATAATATTCCTTTCGATTTTGTTTGGTGTGTGGGGTATATCTTGATAATTAACCAAACCAATGCGATATTCAACATTTCCAGTACAAATACCCCTTATTAGCCTATTCGCAGCGATTTGGCAAGTGACTGGTTTCCTTTAAGGACTTAAAATTTACCGATAGCACCAGCATCATCGACGCTCGCCTCGGCAGCGGTGACCTCGGGCCGCGAGGTGACCTCGGGTCGGGTCGCCGTGTCGAATGCTGGCCGGCAGTGGGCAGCGGGACAATTTAACACCGAGAGCCGAGGTGTGCGGAGGCGCGATGGAGCGCGATGGTCCTTACTGTCTGTGTCCGCGCAATACAGCCATTCAATAGAAGACGGCGTCTATACAGCCATTCAATAGAAGACGGCGTCTATACAGCCATTCAATAGAAGACAGCGTCTATACAGCCATTTAATAGAAGACGGCGTCTATACAGCCATTCAATAGAAGACGGCGTCTATACAGCCATGCAATAGAAAACGGCGTCTATACAGCCATGCAATAGAAAACGGCGTCTATACAACCATTCAATAGAAGACGGCGTCTATACAGCCATTCAATAGAAGACGGCGTCTATACAGCCATTTAATAGAAGACGGCGTCTATACAGCCATTCAATAGAAGACGGCGTCTATACAGCCATTCAATAGAAAACGGCGTCTATACAACCATTCAATAGAAGACGGCGTCTATACAGCCATTCAATATAAAACGGCGTCTATACAGCCATTCAATAGAAGACGGCGTCTATACAGCCATTCAATAGAAGACGGCGTCTATACAGCCATTCAATAGAAGACGGCGTCTATACAGCCATTCAATAGAAGACGGCGTCTATACAGCCATTCAATATAAGACGACGTCTATATATCCATTCAATAGAAGACGGCGTCTATACAGCCATTCAATAGAAGACGGCGTCTATACAGCCATTCAATAGAAGACGGCGTCTATACAGCCATTCAATAGAAGACGGCGTCTATACAGCCATTCAATATAAGACGACGTATATACAGCCATTCAATAGAAGACGGCGTCTATACAGCCATTCAATAGAAGACGGCGTCTATACAGCCATTTAATAGCAGACGGCGTCTACGGTTTGAGACACGATCACACCAGGCAATGGCCGCGTTTACAGTTAATCAAAACAGCATTTTGCATCGTCTCATTTCTAAGGGAAAGGCAATCGACATTAACCCGTTTCCGAGTTGCCTCTCGATAAATATCAATGGGTTAACAGGTCAATCAGCTCAACTAATCAACGGGATGACGGGTCACTGCGTTAACGGTTCAAAGGGTTAGCAACCATTCTCTTACCATCAGCCCCCTCTACTATATGGCTCTACTAATGGACCTACTAATGGCTCTTCAATATCTTCTCCACTGCCGCCAAGAGCCCAAGAGCCAACTAGGCCTCCTCCAGTGCCTAGTTGCTGTCTAGTAAAACAAAACTAAAACTTACGTGTTAGCCCACGCTATTCCAGTCTCCATCTTCATCTTCCATTCATACACTTGTTTAGATATACAGCCATTCAATAGAAGACGGCGTCTATACAGCCATTCAATAGAAGACGGCGTCTATACAGCCATTCAATATAAGACGGCGTCTATACAGCCATTCAATAGAAGACGGCGTCTATACAGCCATTCAATATAAGACGACGTCTATACAGCCATTCAATATAAGACGGCGTCTATACAGCCATTCAATAGAAGACGGCGTCTATACAGCCATTTAATAGAAGACGGCGTCTATACAGCCATTCAATAGAAGACGGCGTCTATACAGCCATTCAATAGAAAACGGCGTCTATACAACCATTCAATAGAAGACGGCGTCTATACAGCCATTCAATATAAAACGGCGTCTATACAGCCATTCAATAGAAGACGGCGTCTATACAGCCATTCAATAGAAGACGGCGTCTATACAGCCATTCAATAGAAGACGGCGTCTATACAGCCATTCAATAGAAGACGGCGTCTATACAGCCATTCAATATAAGACGACGTCTATACAGCCATTCAATAGAAGACGGCGTCTATACAGCCATTCAATAGAAGACGGCGTCTATACAGCCATTCAATAGAAGACGGCGTCTATACAGCCATTTAATAGCAGACGGCGTCTACGGTTTGAGACACGATCACACCAGGCAATGGCCGCGTTTACAGTTAATCAAAACAGCATTTTGCATCGTCTCATTTCTAAGGGAAAGGCAATCGACATTAACCCGTTTCCGAGTTGCCTCTCGATAAATATCAATGGGTTAACAGGTCAATCAGCTCAACTGATCAACGGGATGACGGGTCACTGCGTTAACGGTTCAAAGGGTTAGCAACCATTCTCTTACCATCAGCCCCCTCTACTATATGGCTCTACTAATGGACCTACTAATGGCTCTTCAATATCTTCTCCACTGCCGCCAAGAGCCCAAGAGCCAACTAGGCCTCCTCCAGTGCCTAGTTGCTGTCTAGTAAAACAAAACTAAAACTTACGTGTTAGCCCACGCTATTCCAGTCTCCATCTTGCCATCTTCATCTTCCATTCATACACTTGTTTAGACATTTTTCCCATGATGTCCCGTAGTTGTCTCGTCGCATGAAGTCTGAGTTTCGCCGTGACCCACCCGCCTCGATCCGTTTCATCCCGTCCCGTCTTACTCCGGCCAGTTTTGTTCTCTCCCATTCAGTCCCGTTCCTTCAAAGCCCATTCCGTTCCGTTCCGTCCCGTTCCGTCCCGTTCCGTCCCGTTCCGTCCCGTTCCACCCGTTCCGTTCCGTTCCGTTCCGTTCCGTTCCGTTCCGTTCCGTTCCGTTCCGTTCCGTTCCGTTCCGTTCCGTTCCGTTCCGTTCCGTTCCGTTCCGTTCCGTTCCGTTCCGTTCCGTTCCGTTCCGTTCCGTTCCGTTCCGTTCCGTCCCGTTCCGTTCCGTCCCGTCTCGTTCCGTTCCGTTCCGATCCGTTCCGTTTCATCCCGTTCCGTTCCGTTCCGTTCCGTTCCGTTCCGTTCCGTTCCGTTCCGTTCCGTTCCGTTCCGTTCCGTTCCGTTCCGTTCCGTTCCGTTCCGTTCCGTTCCGTTCCGTTCCGTGCCGTTCCTTGCCGTTCCGTTCCGTTCCGTCCCGTCCCGTCACGTCCCGTCCCGTCCCGTCCCGTTCCGTTCCGTTTGCCGTGCAGGGCCGGGCGGAGATCCGCACGCCAGATAGCGGCGCTACTCGGCGCTTTATAGCCATCTCATTGTGGCCGGCGATTTGACGAGTTTTTAAACGGTCGTATTGTTGGCTGCCTGTCAGGGTGTCACATACGCTGTCACATTGGCCGTGAGCGAGGGTCGCGCCGATCCGGACTCAGCTGGCGAGAGGACGGCCGGCGCACACAGGACGGCGTGTGGCTGTGGCTACCAGGAGACGGAGGGGGGGGGGGGGGGGGCTCCGTGGTGATCATGTGACAGTCGGGAGATGGGGAAAGAGCAGTATGATGGGTAAACGCGTACCAGATCAAATGATTGCTTAAGTTAAGACTGACCCGTTGGAATATTGTAAGAAAAAGCATGCCATCGTTGATTGGGGGAAGTCCACGAATTGCGTTACGCTAGGAGGGGGAGAGGAGGGCGTGGACCTAGCGTAATCAGGGCGTAACAGGGGGTGAGGGGTTTTAAGGCAGCGTAACGTTACACGAGCCATGCTGTCAGCTGCGCTGTAGATCTACCTCTGTGTGTGCGCTAACGTTAGCTCAGCATCACTGCAGTACTGCGGTGTCTGTCAGCGTGCGTGCAGAAGCGAGCTTTAACAGGGCTTTTGTTCCGTGGAGCCGGTGCACCACGCTGCTGCCATGCGATAGGTAAAGCAGGAGGTTGGCAATGTCTGAGTGCTGCTTTTACTGTGTAATTCCGCGGTATTCCAGATCTACTCGGTGTTTCACGATTGCAGGTAAGTGGCAGCACTGCAAAGGTGCAGTGTACGTGTGTGTTTGGTACAAGCACGACCTTACACAATAAACATGGCCTTCATTTCCGTACGTAGCTGGTACCGAAGCGCCACTGGGTGGCTCAGGCTGAACAGGGAGCACACTGCAGCTCCTCCGTACCGTTTTAACTACGATTCTCAAATATTGCAGATTTAGACACATTCGTTCGATGATTTAAAGCTGTGACTAAATACGTTGACTGTGAAACGTGTGTACCTGTGTGTCGTGTGTACCTGTGTGCACCTGTGACGTGTGTACCTGTGACGTACCTGTGACCTGTGACCTGTGACCTGTGACCTGTGTACCTGTGAAACGGTGTACAACCGAGTTGCATTACTCCTGGGGCCAAAATGCCATTTTTGGGGGTTTGATAGTTGAAAGCATGTAAATAGCGCGTTTCATCGTGGATGAGTTCATTGTGTCAGCTCGTGATGGCCCGCGAAACGACTGACAATGAATGAGGTTCTAAGCTATGGAGACACAGCTGAGTCTAGCGTACGCAAGTTTAGGTATATGTATTACACAGACGCCAACGAATATCTCGACCTGAGGATATAATTCGTTTGTGAATACCATTGCCGCCTACCCCGAGGTAAGAATAAAAAGTACCTCGAGGTAGGGGTATATTTTATTGTGAATACGGGTTAACCCTTACCTCGTGGTATTTACCCTCGGGTAAAGGGCATAATTCGATTGGGGATACGGGCACATAATACGGGAGGTGAGCTATGGTAGACTAGGAATCTTCGTGCTGAAGTCATCACTCGAGGTCGGGAGACACTGGGTCGAAGAGAAGACATTGGCCCCGAAACCGTCACGAATACCACACGAGCACACTCAGCGTCCCGGTCCAGTCCGATCCAGCGTATCGGTCCAGTCCGATCCAGCGTATCGGTCCAGTCCGATCCAGCGTCCCGGCCCAGTCCGATCCAGCGTCCCGGTCCAGTCCGATCCAGCGTCCCGGTCCAGTCCGATCCAGCGTATCGGTCCAGTCCGATCCAGCGTATCGGTCCAGTCCGATCCAGCGTATCGGTCCAGTCCGATCCAGCGTCCCGGTCCAGTCCGATCCAGCGTCCCGGCCCAGTCCGATCCAGCGTCCCGGCCCAGTCCGATCCAGCGTCCCGGTCCAGTCCGATCCAGCGTCCCGGTCCAGTCCGATCCAGCGTATCGGTCCAGTCCGATCCAGCGTCCCGGTCCAGTCCGATCCAGCGTATCGGTCCAGTCCGATCCAGCGTATCGGTCCAGTCCGATCCAGCGTCCCGGCCCAGTCCGATCCAGCGTCCCGGTCCAGTCCGATCCAGCGTCCCGGTCCAGTCCGATCCAGCGTCCCGGTCCAGTCCGATCCAGCGTCCCGGCCCAGTCCGATCCAGCGTCCCGGCCCAGTCCGATCCAGCGTCCCGGTCCAGTCCGATCCAGCGTCCCGGTCCAGTCCGATCCAGCGTCCCGGTCCAGTCCGATCCAGCGCCCCGGTCCAGTCCGATCCAGCGTCCCGGCCTAGTCCGATCCAGCGTCCCGGTCCAGTGCGATCCAGCGCCCAGGTCCAGTCTGGCTGCGGCTGAAGGTTCCTTGGTCATGGCTCACTGAAGAGGACCAGTGTTTCTCTCGGGGCTTCGGGGCTCGCTCGACAGACACATGGCAATCGAGCGTCGGCTCGTGCGATGGGCCGATTCAGTTGTATCCGGACCCAGCTCTGATCTGCTGGCTCGCTCCCCATGCAGATCAGGTCCTGGGAAAGCAGCGCAGCGGCGCGGGCCGGCCGGCCGGGGAGATGGATCGCGTACAGGGGCGGAGAAGGACGGCACTGATACGGGACTGCTGTGGCGCGTAGGTGACCGCCCGACAGTGATAGACACAGGCCCGCTAAATCAGCACCGTGAGAACAGCGACACTCCTGTGTGTGTGTGTGGGGGGGGGGGGGGGAGGGGGGGGGGGGGGCGAATCTACAAAGCTAATCGCGGTCAACACTCAACAGTGTCTCCGCGTGGGAGACTCACATTTTGTGTCGAAAATAAGCTCACAGGAAATTATGGAAAATAAGTCTTTCCTTGCGTTGTTGTCCCGTGGTAGGTCGATAGCTGTACAGGCATCGCGCGGTATACATCTGTTGTCCCGCTCATTTACAGGCATCGTGCGGTACACACTACACATCTGTTGTCCCGCTGCTGTTTCGTGGTAGTTCTAATGACGTGTGTTGGCTTCCGGTCTCTGCTGCGGTGCTGACGTGCAGTATACTGGGCTTATAGAGGTGATGACGTCTGTGGTAGCAGTGGCGGATCCAGGATTCGGTCAAGGAGGGGGCAACGTAGCAAAGTGGGTGGGCGCCCTCAGGCCTTAGTGGCCCCCTCAAGCCTTGGTGGCCTTTTGACCTTGAAGACAAATGTAGGCCAGAATGGACCCTTTTAGTTCAAAACATGCCTTTCACATGCTAAAATGGGCCTCCACAAATCAGAATGGACCCTCTTCAAGCCAGAATGGGCCCTCTGGAGGTCAGAGTGGGCCCTCTGGAGGCTGGAGTGACCCCTACGGAGACCAGAGCGGCTCTCTGGAGGCCAGAATGGGCCCTCTGGAGGTCAAAGTGGACAAATTTACTTGCGATTTGTTTTAAAACGGAGTGAAATTCGTTTCGAGTCACTTCGATCGGCTATGGGCCCCCTCGGGCTATTGGGCCCTTCGAGGTTCAAGGGGAAGTAGCATGGCCCCATGCCCCCCCCCCCTGGATCCGCTCCTGCGTGGTAGATGAGGTAGGTGGGAGGGACGGTGGGTGCCAGGCACGTAGCCAGGATTTCGTCCAGGGGGTGGGGGAGGGCGGCGCCTCGAAAGGGCCCCCTTCCCGAGCGTTGAAAGGGCCAAACAAAACGGACGAAAAGGCACGTTACAAGGATGGAAAATGCAGTATGACAGGTATGGACAGGACAGGCCATACCAACTTTTAGGAGCTGGAGTTAGCAAACTGCCATATCAACTTTGGAACCAGCGACACCAATTTGGAATCAGCTATACCAACTTGGAATATTTTGTTAAGCTCAAGACCTGGAACTCTTTTTTTTAATGCGCCGCAGAGCTGCGCGAAAACTTTGAGTCTTATGCCCTGGATATGCTTTCTCATCAATGCGTCGCATTGCGTATGATGCGGACCTCTAAAAATGCTATTGTGCGTTTAAAAGTGCGGTAAAAAAGTGCTAAAGTGAACTATTTTGACCAATTATATAGGAAAGTAGCAACATAACACATGGATGAGCCGAGAAACAGGCCGATTTTTGTTTCTAACCCGCATACAATTTAATTTATACTTAAATTGCGCCGCGGAGCGGCGCGAAAAATTTGAGTTTTATTCCCTGGACAACTGCATTCTTACTGTTGAAAGGCGCAGGGTCGCTTCAGATCGTCTAGGGACCCCTCCGACCTTTTCAACGCCCTTCCGACCTGTTCAGGGCTCATCTGGGATCCGCGAAAAGACATGATGTGGAGTGGGTGATATATATATATTAAATACAAAGAGGGCTTACTCTACAAGACACATTAAAATCGGAGCTTTCGGGTGTATTGTAACACCCTGACGAAGGGTGTTACAATATACCAGAAAGCTCCGCTTTTAGTATTTTTCTTGTGGAGTAAGTCCTATTTGTATTTAATCTTCATCTGGGATCTCTACGTGCTGTTGGCCCTTCCGGTCTGACCAGGGACTCCTCTGACCTTCCAAGGAGCCGCTCTTGTGTGTCAAGGGGCTCATTCGGCCTGTTCAGAGGTCCTTCCGACCTGGCCAGAGACTGCACTGGCTGCTTTGTCGCCCTGCCGACATGCTCAGAGGCCCCTCCGACCCCTCCAGTCTGGCTAGGAACTCATCAGGCATGTCCAAGGGCCCTTCCGACCGGCCCAGCGACCCTTCCCATCTAGCCAGGGGCTCTCTGACTTTCCCAGGAGCCCCTCCGATCTGCCCAGCGACTCTTCTGTGGTCAGACTGCGCTGGCTGCTTTGTTGCCCTGCCGACATGCTCAAGGGGCCCTCCTACCTGCCCTGGGGCCTCTCCGTGCTGGCTAGGGGCCAATTTGGCATGTTCAGGGGCCCTTCTTACACGCCCAGAAGTCCTTTCGGTCTGGTCAGGGGCCCCTCCGATCTGCACAGGGGCCCTTTGCACTTTCCAGGAGCCCTCTGGTCTCTCCAGGGGCCCTCCAACCTCCCAAGGGGCCCTTCCGACCTGGCAAGGGACTGCGCTGGCTGCTTTGTCCCTTGCGACATGCTCCGAGGGCCCTCCGACCTACCCTGGGGTCCATCCGTGCTGACTAGGGCCCATTCGGCATGTCCAGGGACCCTTCTGACCCACATAGGGGCCTTTTCGGTCTGGCCAGGGGCTCCTCTGATCTGCGCAGGGACCCCTTTAACTTCCCAGAGACCCTCTGGTCTGTGCAGGGGCCCTCCAACCTGCTCAGGGGCCCTTATGACCTGATAAGGGACTATGCCGGCCGCTTTGTCGCCCTGCCGACATGCTCAGGGGCCTCTCGATCTGCCCAGGGACCATCTGTGCTTGCTAGGGGCCTAATCGACGTGTTCAGGGGCCCTCTGACCCGTTCAGGGGCCCTTTCGGTCTTGTCAGGGGCCCCTCTGACATGCACAGGGCTCTTTTGGACGTCCAAGGGGCCCTCTGGTCTTTCAGAGAGGGTCCTGTTGGCCCTAAATGGCCTCTGAAGTGCTCTAAACTCTCTAAAGACCACGCAAAGAGTCCATGATAATGCGCTTCGCGCGGTCTCGTCGGCCCTTGCGCGCCGAAAAGGGCCCTCCTGGCCTCCACGGAGGGGGAGGGGGGGAGGGGGGGGGGGCGGCCGCACCCGCCGCCCCCCCCCCTGGCTACGTGCCTGATGGGTGCTCTTTCCACTCAGGTCAGACCTGTGGAAGATGATGGCGTCCTTTGGCAGATTTTAGCAGAATGATGGCGTCCATGGACATATCATAGCTGTGAGGAAGGGTATGATGATGTCTCTCATTAGAACAAACCCGAGGGAGACAAACAAATCCCTTGATTTTTCCAACATGATGGGAGAATGATGACTTTGGTAGACAGACCTGCGGGAGAGGAAGCGTAGGAAGCGTAAGGAAGCGTACAAGGGAAGCGTATTGGAGCGATACATATTCCTTGGTAGATAAGATATATGGGAGAGGTGGTGTCCCTTGGTAGATAAAATATATGGGAGAGGTGGTGTCCCTTGGTAGATGAGATCTATGGGATACGTGAGATCCCTTGGTAGATAAGATATATGGGAGAGCTGGTGTCCCTTGGTAGATAAGATATATGGGAGAGGTGGTGTCCCTTGGTAGATGAGATCTATGGGATACGTGAGATCCCTTGGTAGATGAGATCTATGGGAGAGGTGGTGTCCCTTGGTAGATGAGATCTATGGGAGACGTGAGATCCCTTGGTAGATGAGATCTATGGGAGACGTGAGATCCCTTGGTAGATGAGATCTATGGGAGACGTGAAATCCCTTGGTAGATGAGATCTATGGGAGACGTGAGATCCCTTGGTAGATGAGATCTATGGGAGACATCAGATCCCTTGGTAGATGAGATCTATGGGAGACGTGAGATCCCTTGGTAGATGAGATCTATGGGAGACGTGAGATCCCTTGGTAGATGAGATCTATGGGAGACATCAGATCCCTTGGTAGATGAGATATATGGGAGACGTGAGATCCCTTGGTAGATGAGATATATGGAAGACGTGAGATCCCTTGGTAGATGAGATCTATGGGAGACGTGAGATCCCTTGGTAGAAGAGATCTATGGGAGACGTGAGATCCCTTGGTAGTTCAGCCCCGTGATTCCGTCTCTGATGCAGGACCAGTGTAAGAGATGGAACGTCTTGGCAAGAGCTCCGTCACGTTCCGAAAATTAGGGGGGGGGGGCAGAGGCATTCTGAAGTCAATTATTTCTATGCAACGCCCATAGGCATAATGTTAAAGTCCAACAATTGTTTGGACACGTCCCTCCGTCCCCCACTGTGGCGGGGCCCCTGCGACTTGGTAGATGAGGACAAAGGCTGGTGTTGGATGGACAGCTCACGTGAGCTGAGGAGGTGTCGTCCGCGGTGGATCGGCACTGTGAGAGGAGGTGTCGTCCCCGGTGGATCGGCACTGTGAGAGGAGGTGTCGTCCCCGCTGGATTGGCCCTGTGAGAGGAGGTGTCGTCCGCGGTAGATGGTGTGTCGTCCCGGTGGATGGGCAGTGTGAGAGGAGATGTCGTCCCCGCTGGATCGGCCCTGTGAGAGGAGGTGTCGTCCCCGCTAGATCGGCCCTGTGAGAGGAGGTGTCGTCCGCGGTGGATCGGCACTGTGAGAGAAGGTGTCGTCCCCCGCTGGATCGGCACTGTGAGAGGAGGTGTCGTCCGCGGTGGATCGGCACTGTGAGAGGAGGTGTCGTCCCCGGTGGATCGGCCCTGTGAGAGGAGGTGTCGTCCCCGGTGGATCGGCCCTGTGAGAGGAGGTGTCGTCCCCAGAGGATCGGCCCTGTGAGAGGAGGTGTCGTTCCCACTGGATCGGCCCTGTGAGAGGAGGTGTCGTCCCGGTGGATCGGCCCTGTGAGAGGAGGTGTCGTCCCCGGTGGATCGGCCCTGTGAGAGGAGGTGTCGTCCCGGTGGATCGGCCCTGTGAGAGGAGGTGTCGTCCCCGGTGGATCGGCCCTGTGAGAGGAGGTGTCGTCCCCAGAGGATCGGCCCTGTGAGAGGAGGTGTCGTTCCCACTGGATCGGCCCTGTGAGAGGAGGTGTCGTCCCGGTGGATCGGCCCTGTGAGAGGAGGTGTCGTCCCCGGTGGATCGGCCCTGTGAGAGGAGGTGTCGTCCCCGCTGGATCGGCACTGTGAGAGGAGGTGTCGTCCGCGGTGGATCGGCCCTGTGAGAGGAGGTGTCGTCCCCGCTGGATCGGCCCTGTGAGAGGAGGTGTCGTCCGCGGTGGATCGGCACTGTGAGAGAAGGTGTCGTCCCCGGTGGATCGGCCCTGTGAGAGGAGGTGCCGTCCCCGGTGGATCGGCCCTGTGAGAGGAGGTGTCGTCCCCAGAGGATCGGCCCTGTGAGAGGAGGTGTCGTCCCCACTGGATCGGCCCTGTGAGAGGAGGTGTCGTCCCCGGTGGATCGGCCCTGTGAGAGGAGGTGTCGTCCCCGGTGGATCGGCCCTGTGAGAGGAGGTGTCGTCCCGCTGGATCGGCACTGTGAGAGGAGGTGTCGTCCGCGGTGGATCGGCCCTGTGAGAGGAGGTGTCGTCCTCGGTGGATCGGCTCTGTGAGAGGAGGTGTCATCCGCGGTGGATCGGCACTGTGAAAGGAGGTGTCGTCCCGGCGGATCTGCCCTGTGAGAGGAGGTGTCGTCCCCACTGGATCGGCCCTGTGAGAGGAGGTGTCGTCCCCGGTGGATCGGCCCTGTGAGAGGAGGTGTCGTCCCCACTGGATCGGCCCTGTGAGAGGAGGTGTCGTCCGCGGTGGATCGGCACTGTGAAAGGAGGTGTCGTCCCGGCGGATCTGCCCTGTGAGAGGAGGTGTCGTCCCCGGTGGATCGGCCCTGTGAGAGGAGATGTCGTCCCGGCGGATCTGCCCTGTGAGAGGAGGTGTCGTCCCCGGTGGATTGGCCCTGTGAGAGGAGGTGTCGTCCCCGCTGGATCGGCACTGTGAGAGGAGATGTCGTCCCGGCGGATCTGCCCTGTGAGAGGAGGTGTCGTCCCCGGTGGATCGGCCCTGTGAGAGGGGGTGTCGTCCCCGGTGGATCGGCCCTGTGAGAGGAGGTGTCGTCCCCACTGGATCGGCCCTGTGAGAGGAGGTGTCGTCCCCGGTGGATCGGCCCTGTGAGAGAGGTGTCGTCCCCGGTGGATCGGCCCTGTGAGAGGAGGTGTCGTCCCCACTGGATCGGCCCTGTGAGAGGAGGTGTCGTCCGCGGTGGATCGGCACTGTGAAAGGAGGTGTCGTCCCGGCGGATCTGCCCTGTGAGAGGAGGTGTCGTCCCCGGTGGATCGGCCCTGTGAGAGGAGGTGTCGTCCCCGGTGGATCGGCCCTGTGAGAGGAGATGTCGTCCCGGCGGATCTGCCCTGTGAGAGGAGGTGTCGTCCCCGCTGGATCGGCCCTATGAGAGGAGGTGTCGTCCCCGGAGGATCGGTCCTGTGAGAGCGATGGCGCTCTGGGCGGTCGTTCGCTGGCTGCTCGGCTCACCACCGCCTGGCGCCCACCAGATAACCGAGTCTAATCATGCAAACTACGCAGGGACGACAGAGGCGCACTCAGCGACCCTTCATCGGGGGGCACGGGGTCAATGAGCAAGAACCCCATCCAGCCCTGAAACCTCCCGACTCTCAACACTGCACGACTAGGCAGATCTTGGCGTAAATCACAGCTCCAGCCAGATAGCATCGAGCCTCCCCGGCCGCAGCCCTGGCGCCGCCCCTGCGGGCTCGACTGCCCTGCGGTCAGTGTGAGTTGGGCCGCGGCCGACCGCTAGCGCCGCCTGTCGGCCAGGTGCGGAAGCTCAGAGCAGGCGATTGGCAGTCCGTCCGAGACGTTGGTGAGGGGTGGACCGTGCGCCCGCGCTGCTGGGCACCCAGTGTAATTACCGTGTGCGTGAGTGCGTGTGATAAGTGCTGGAAGTCCCCCCGGAATGAGGAGCGCCGCTTCGAGGTAAATAGAGGAATCTGTCGTCCTCGCCGTCTTCGTGCCTTACCTACTCCTGAAGCGGACACAGTCCGGTAACTGCGTCATCGTCCCCTTCTGCACATTCTACATCGCGCCTCCTCCCACCTCCCCGCACCATGTGACCTGGCGCCCTCTGTGCCGCCCTCCAACTGCCACCTGACACCCTGCCGCCGTGGTGTCACTGCAGTCTCTGCTTACCTGACACCCTGCCGCCGTGGTGTCACTGCAGTCTCTGCTTACCTGACACCCTGCCGCCGTGGTGTCACTGCAGTCTCTGCTTACCTGACACCCTGCCGCCGTGGTGTCACTGCAGTCTCTGCTTACCTGACACCCTGCCGCCGTGGTGTCACTGCAGTCTCTGCTTACCTGACACCCTGCCGCCGTGGTGTCACTGCAGTCTCTGCTTACCTGACAACCTGCCGCCGTGGTGTCACTGCAGTCTCTGCTTACCTGACACCCTGCCGCCGTGGTGTTACTGCAGTCTCTGCTTACCTGGCGCCCGGCTCAGCACTTGTCCTGTCAGCATCGGGCCCCTGTCAGCATCGGACCCCGTCAGCATCGGGACCGCATTTGAGCTGCATGCCGACGGTACTTAATATATCAGTTGTGCATTAGCCATGATGCGGCGGATGTTTCTCCGTTGTATCTGTACGTCTGCTGAGTGACGGCTGAAGGTCGGCGCCCGGCGGTGTCGGTTAGAGGCCATGCCAGTCGGACCTCGAGAAGCCCTGTCGGCTTTCCGCGTCTTGCAGCTGCGTGTCCAATGTGGACTGATCGTGGTTATCCGCGGACTGAATGACTGCTCTCTGTTTAACTAAACCCGGTAACTAAGGTATCCTTTTCTTTCCTGGAAACCCATCGATGCCTTGATTGTACTTACGTCGACGGTCGAGGGTGTATGCCGTGGTCGAGGGAGTATGCCGTGGTCGAGTGTGTATGCCTTGGTATGCCGTGATCGAAGGTGTGTGCTGTGGTCGAGGGTGTATGTCGTGGTCGAGGGTGTATGTCGTGGTCGAGGGAGTATGCTGTGGTCGAGGGAGTATGTCGTGGTCGAGGGAGTATGTCGTGGTCGAGTGTGTGTGCCGTGGTCGAGGGTGTATGCCGTGTATACTACCTATATTGCACATCATACATTGTCCATGAGTTGACTGTACTGAAAGTTCGTGTTTGTTGGCTACAAGTTAGGTTGTCAGTACGTTGGCTTGTGTATGGTGCTGTGCGTGCCATTTGTACGATGGCTATATATGTGGGCACGAGGGGACCGACGGTTCCCCCATTTCTAAGAAAACTTGTAACATCAAGCTTATCACGATGCATGGCCAGGGGCGACTTGAACCTGACATCGGCACTCCCACTTTGCGACTCTGATGCTGAATGTCGGTGGTTTCGAGAGCTCGGTCTAGCTGCTCGGCGGTGGCCGAGTGCCGTCTCACGGGCTGCAGAGGGGCCGCCGCCGCCGCCGCCGCTGCCGCCCGGCACGCAGATGGTCATCAGGCCACACCGTCCGAGCCGCCGGCGCCGCAGAGGTGTGAACGGCCCGCCAATAACAATGGCCGCTGTTTTGCATATCACGGCACGGATCGCTCGCCGTATCCGCCTGGTGGGGGGGGGGGGGGGCTCCCCAGGCCGGGCAGGGTCGACCCTGCGGGGTACAGACTGTGTACCCCGGGTCCAGGGCCCCTCAGGCCGGACAGGGTCGACCCTGCGGGGTACAGACTGTACCCCGGGTCCAGGGCCCCTCCGGCCGGACAGGGTCGACCCTGCGGGGTACACAGGCTCTGGCGCGTAATCACCACTGGGGTCACTGGGGATCAGTCCCCAGTCACATTTTCGGATTTTAACATTACGCCATTACGCCGTTGCATGGAAAGAATCGACTTCAAAGTGCCTCCGTCCCCACCTACTTTCGGAAGGTGGTTACGCCTATGCACAGGCTGGTATGCGCAGACCGAGTGACTGTGTTCATGTAACCCCTTCAGTAGGCACTTCGGGCACTCCGGCGAATTGTGTATACAAGACGATGATGTTAGATGTTAGCTAATCCAGGTCCTGTGTCATTCTCGTCACAAAACAGTCAGCTCATCGTTCGCTCTGAAAGGCTTCATATTCCAGCGCTTTTGGAAGGAAACTCCCACCATTTCGACACGCCGATCACAGACACACGAGTTTGCAGCACACCGCCAAAAGTCGCCCATGCCGCAAACAGCAGACACTCGACCTCAGGGCCGGATCACAATGTCGTCGGCCAGACCAGCCGGCACTGTATACCCATTGTGACCAGTGTGCACTGTGCATGGCAGCACACAAGGTACACAGAGCATGCAGCGGAGCGGCGGGCGGGCTCACGGTCACACGCGCCGCTGCCATGTTTGGCCGGGTGGCCGTCGGTGGCCGATCGGCGGCCGATCGGCGGCCGGTCGGCGGCCGAGCGGCGGCCGAGCGGCGGCGGGACTCGGTATTCCGAGCACGCCGCGCCGCGCGCCGTCTCCATTTTACGGCCTCAGTCGTCTGTCGTCAGCCGTCCGTGCAGTCGGCGCGACTCCGGCAAACTGGCCGCCGGCGCATTATTCAATTATCACGGCGGACGCGCGGCCGAGTCGAGCAGACCGCCACAAGCAGATCGCCACAGTGCGACACTGTTCGGCCGCCGCCACCCGGACGTCAGGAGGTACAGGCCGCTCTCTGCCGCCGGGTCGGCTCCCGCTCCGGCGCTCATTATCGGCCCCAGCACGCGCCGTCGGTCATCTCACGTTGCGAAAAGGTGACCTCGATGCGCCATCCGGCCGGTTTCCTTGGGCCCGGAACGTGAGAATGTGAAACAATCGGTCAGCCTTTCCGCATGAAACGTCTATCAATGATAGGGACGGGCGCCGCAGAAGCTTTTGATCGCGGCCATTAGAGGTGGCATGAATGTCAAACACTGGGACCGTCACCAGTGACGTCACAGTGGGACGGTCGCCGGTGACGCCTGCCGGCTCTGAGCGCTCGATCGCCACCAAGGCGGCCACGGCTGACGGTGCTCTGTTGCGCCGTCTCGCAAGCGGCTCTATGTCTCAGAAAAGCATCGTCGGCTGCGGTGATAGCATGCTCGTTTGACAGCGTCGCCGTTTGATCACCATGTGTGGTGCCAGGGAATCGGAACAGGTCACGTGAGCAATACGTGCACCGGCTGTGTACCGGTCTGTGTTGTTCGGCCGTCATGGACACTGGGCAGGCCCGGCTGGTCGGACGGCGGGTCCGGTATATCGCGATGGGCCGCTCTGGCGTGCAGCAGGACCACGTTGACAGCCGCTCGCCTTTTTCTCTGCCGGATTTTCCTACCGCCAACGCCGCGGCCGGTCGGTAAAAATCCTCTGTATTTGGAGTGTTACGGTCGGCGCTGGCGCTGTGCGCGGTGAGCCTGCTGCGTGCTGTGTGCTGTGCGCGGTGAGCCTGCTGCGTGCTGTGTGCTGTGCGCGGTGAGCCTGCTGCGTGGCGTACGTCGATCAGCTGCGACATCCATCAGCAGCCGCTGCGTGCTGTGTGCTGTGTGCGGCGTGCTGTGTGCTGTGTGTTGTGTGCTGTGTGCTATGTGCTGTGTGCGGTGTGCTGTGTGCGGTGTGCTGTGTGCGGTGTGCTGTGTGATGTGTGCTGTGTGCTGTGTGTTGTGTGTTGTGTGTTGTGTGCTGTGTGCTGTGTGCTGTGTGCTGTGTGCTGTGCGCGGTGTGCGGTGCACGGTGTGCGGTGTGCTGTGTGCGGTGTGATGTGTGCGGTGTGCGGTGTGCGGTGTGCGGTGTGCTGTGTGCGGTGTGCGGTGTGATGTGTGATGTGTGATGTGTTCTGTGTTCTGTGTGCGGTGTGCGGTGTGCTGTGTGCGGTGTGCTGTGTGATGTGTGATGTGTGATGTGTGATGTGGGATGTGCTATGTGTGCTGTGTGCTGTGTGATGTGTGCTATGTGCTGTGTGATGTGTTATGTGTGTTATGTGCTATGTGCTATGTGCTGTGTTATGTGTGCTGTGTGATGTGTTATGTGTGCTGTGTGCTATGTGCTACTCGCCATTCCCGCTCGTTGGCGGCTGGTCACCAGGCGCCGCCTGAAATGGCTTTGCCGAGTACCGTGGCGCAGTCTTAAGACATTTTCTCCTTTCCACAGGGCCGGCGATGAATAATAAATGAGTGCGAGGAGCTGGCGTGACGCTGCGTGCTGCCATGCTCGCCGCGAGGAGCACCGCGCGGCCGGCGCGCGCCGCCCCCCTCCTGCTGGCCACGCTGCTGGCCGTCGCCGCCGTCGCCGCAGCCGAGTACGTCAGCGAGTTTGACATAGCCGAGGGCGTGCCAGTGGGCACCAGTGTGGGCTTCATCGGCCGGACTACGGACGGGCGCGCGCGACCGCCAGAGCCGCCCTACCTGATCGTGCCGGTGCCGGGCAGTGCAGTGGACGCCGATCTGAACATAGACGAGAACACGGGCCAGGTGCGGACGCGCATCGTGCTGGACCGCGAGGTGCGCAGCTCGTACTCGCTGGTGGCGATCCCGCGGAGCGGTGAGAACATCCGTGTGGTGATCCGCGTCAATGACGCCAACGATAACGCGCCCACGTTCCCCGTGGACACGATGGCGATCGAGTTCCCCGAGAACACGCCGCGCGACGTCAAACGGACGCTGTTCCCCGCGCGCGACCTCGACCTCGGCGTGTTCAACACGCAGCGCTACAACATCGTCTCGGGCAACGTCAACGACGCGTTCCGGCTGTCGTCGCACCGCGAGCGCGACGGCGTGCTCTACCTCGACCTGCAGATCAACGGCTTCCTGGACCGCGAGACCACCGCATTCTACAGTCTGGTGATCGAGGCGCTGGACGGCGGCTCGCCGCCGCTCCGCGGCTCCATGACCGTCAACATCACCATCCAGGACGTCAACGACAACCAACCCATCTTCAACCAGTCACGCTACTTCGCCACCATCCCGGAGAACGCCACGATCGGCAGCTCGGTGCTGCAGGTGTTCGCCACGGACACGGACAACGCCGCGAACGGCCGCGTCACCTACTCCATCAACCGTCGCCAGAGCGACCATCAGAGCAACTTCAAGATCGACCCGGGCACCGGCGTCATCTCAGTTAACCGGCCGCTCGACTTCGAGTCGCGCCAGGTGCACGAGTTGGTGGTGGTGGCTCGCGACAACGGCGCGCAGCCGCTCGAGACCACTGCCTTTGTCTCGATCCGCGTCTCGGACGTCAACGACAACCTGCCCACCATCAACCTGATCTTCCTCAGCGAGGATGCGTCGCCGCGCATCGCCGAGGACGCGCAGCCGGGAGAGTTCGTCGCCCGCATCTCCGTCAACGACCCGGACACCAAGGAGGAGTATGACAACATCAGCGTCAACGTCACCCTCTCTGGCGGCGACGGCCACTTCGGCCTGAAGACCCACGACAACATCATCTACCTGGTGATCGTGTCCCGGCCGCTGGACCGCGAACTGAAACCCAACTACACGCTGACGGTGCGCGCGACGGACCAGGGCAACCCACCGCTGGTGACCACCCGCTCCTTCAACCTGCTCGTCACGGATACCAACGACAACGCGCCACGGTTCGAGCGAGATGAGTACCATACCAGCGTGCTGGAGGTGGCCGACCCGGGCACGGAGGTGCTCCAGGTCACCGCCGTCGACAGAGACGAGGGTTCCAACTCGCGCGTGCATTACGCTCTGCTGCCCGGCGAGGAGACTCACGCCGACTGGTTCGAGATCGACGAGAACACGGGTCTCATCACGACGCGCACGCACGTAGACTGTGAGACGGAGCCGGAGCCGCGCGTGACGGTGCTGGCCACAGACGGAGGCTCGCCGCCACTCTCGGCCACCGTCGCCGTCCGCGTCACCATCGTCGACGTCAACGATAACGAGCCGGTGTTCGACCAGAGCTTCTACAACGTATCGGTCTCCGAGGACCAGGTGGTCGGGCACTGCATCCTCAAGGTGAGTCGGCGCTGACCGACGCGCGGACCAGGGCACGTTACCACGTCCCTGCACCCCTCCTCCCTCCCTGGCCCCTCCGAGAGCAAGTCATCACATCCCTGCAGTCTGCAACCCCTTTGGATTCCTCCTTAATAGCACGTCGCCTTGTCCCTGCATCCCCAGCGGTGTGAACTTCATGACCATAGCTCCATGTTCTGAGAAGTTTGTGGTAATGGCATGCGATATGGGCCGACTGATTTCAGCTGAATGATTGTACCTAATAGGGTCTAGATCCAGCAAGGTGACGTGCAGTTCTAGTAGGTATATTCGAATCGTGGCGCTTTGTTTGAAACAAGGTCTGTAATCGGCTAGCATGCCGCTGTTTGACATTTTCCTTTACTTTCTGATAAGCCTGGAGGACACTTCTGTGCAAAATTTCGGAAACATACACGGCAGTGGCGTCCGTCCTGCGTGATGGACTGCACTCTGCAGTCAGGTCAGGTCTACAAGGCTAACAAATTTCAGCTAAAGTGCTTCATTTCATATTACTCAGCTCAGCGCAAGCTGTGTCGGCTAGTTAAACCAGCCGCCAAGAAATGTTACAAACGCATAAGACTTGCTGTATTGCCGTATCTTACGCTCATTTGATTTTGACATGAAACAAATGGCCGTGTGGCAATGTTTAACATGACAAATGGAGCCGTCCGAACAGGCCGACTTTCACTTGTGCACAGGCGATGACAGGTGGCACTCATGTTGGCTGCCTGGGCCGGCATCAATCTCCCGTTTCAGCCGGCCCATTGTCATGCGTGCTTCGTAGAGATCGGTTGGCTGGACAAGCGGCTGATATTTTTTTAGGTGCTACTTGGCATGCTCAGTGCAGAAACCTGTACCCGTCAGCCGGAACAGGCCGAGCAGCAGCTTCACAGCAGCCCCGCAGACTTTCCGGAATGTGCAGAGCCATAAAACTGGCACGCCGCCCTGATGGATTCGGCGGCCCTGTTCCGGATCAGCGGACGACACGCCAGCCCGGCATCCTTCCACTGCGGGACGGCGTGTCGCGGGACAATGCTGGCCGCTGCTGACCGTTTGCTGTTCGGCCACTCGGCGTCTCGCCCGGCTGATGGTGTCGTCGGCACCTGTCACAATACACCGTGCCTCTCGGTCCGTGTCCGTGGACCCCTTTGTGCCGGTGCGTGTTCGCGCCCCTCTCCCCTCCGCGCCGAGCGGCCGGGCCGGGCCGCCGCCGCCGCCGGCCACATTCCAAAATGGCGGCGAGCGGCGCCGGTAAACAGCCGATGGGCCGCGCGCTAAAAACACTGGGCAGGCCGGACCGACCCGGCCACGTGGGCCGGCGGGACACTCGAGACACTGCCGGCCCATCCCACCCTATCCCGAGCGTCGCGCGCCGGCCGGCCCCAGGCGACACGGCTCGCTAGGCGATCTGATCTGTCGCCCGGCGAGGCAGGTCAATCGACCGATTGTTTTCCGCCGGGCATCTGAGGCAGAAAATTGAATTTAATCGGCCGGCGCTGGCCGGCGGCCGCGTAGTCCAAGGCCGCAGCCCGGCGGAGGCCGCCGGACCGGGGAGCAGGACGGTGGGCCGACCGCACCCGCCGCCTCCGCGTACCGGGCACCGGGCACCCTCCTCTCCCTCATGAACTCCCTCTCCCTCCCTCTCTCCATGAACGCGCAGCCCGGGGCAACGCGAGACTAACCGCAGCCCGGGGCAACGCGAGACTAACCGCAGCCCGGGGCAACGCGAGACTAACCGCAGCCCGGGGCAACGCGAGACTAGCCGCCGAATGACACTATCTTCCCACTGGTGGACTGTAGTCAGCTCGTTTGTCACGGGGAACGAGAGACTAGCCGCCGAATGACACTGTCTTCCCACTGGTGGACTGTAGTCAGCGTCTGTGTGTCCGGCCGACTGGCGTCTGCGCTTTTATGGCCTGTTAGTAACAAAGGCATCGATTCAGAGATTCTTATTCACACCTTCTGGGAAGGACAAGTTTGGTACGGTTTAAGTAGCTCTTTGTCAGTTGTTGGCCATGGATGAGAACTTGATCCCATTATTTCTTATCGGAGGTCTGCCGACCAGTTTTCTGAATATAGTTGGTGGACTCGCTCCTGCCGCATACCTGGCGATGGCGATGGCGTGACCAGGCCCCCGCAGCTACCCTCCTGTGACGTGGATCGGGGCTAATTTTCCGACTACAGAGATAGGACGGAACTGGCCTGGGACGGGCCGAAATCTGGCTTTCAAGCGTTGTCTCACGAACACATCAGCCAAACTCTGTTTCCAGAAACAGCTGCAGCCAGCTGAGCTCCTGCGACTGTGGGAGATAGCGCCCCGCTCAGCTGAGCTGTGAATGTGGGAGATAGCGCCCCGCTCAGCTGAGCTGTGACTGTGGGAGATAGCGCCCCGCTCAGCTGAGCTGTAACTGTGGGAGATAGCGCCCCGCTCAACTGAGCTCCTGCTCCTGTGGCTGTGGGAGATAGCGCCCCGCTCAGCTGAGCTCCTGCGACTGTGGGAGATAGCGCCCCCCTCAGCTGAGCTGTAACTGTGGGAGATAGCGCCCCGCTCAACTGAGCTCCTGCTCCTGTGGCTGTGGGAGATAGCGCCCCGGTCAACTGAGCTGTGACTGTGGGAGATAGCGCCCCGCTCAACTGAGCTGCGACTGTGGGAGATAGCGCCCCGCTCAACTGAGCTGTGACTGTGGGAGATAGCGCCCCGCTCAGCTGAGCTCCTGCGACTGTGGGAGATAGCGCCCCGCTCAGCTGAGCTGTAACTGTGGGAGATAGCGCCCCGCTCAGCTGAGCTCCTGCTCCTGCGGCTGTGGGAGATAGCGCCCCGCTCAGCTGAGCTCCTGCTCCTGCGACTGTGGGAGATAGCGCCCCGCTCAGTTGAGCTGTGACTGTGGGAGATATCGCCCACTCAGCTGAGCTGTAACTGTGGGAGATAGCGCCCCGCTCAACTGAGCTCCTGCTCCTGTGGCTGTGGGAGATAGCGCCCCGCTCAGCTGAGCTGTGACTGTGGGAGATAGCGCCCCGCTCAGCTGAGCTGTGACTGTGGGAGATAGCGCCCCGCTCAGCTGAGCTCCTGCGACTGTGGGAGATAGCGCCCCGCTCAGCTGAGCTGTGACTGTGGGAGATAGCGCCCCGCTCAGCTGAGCTCCTGTGACTGTGGGAGATAGCGCCCCGCTCAGCTGAGCTGTGACTGGGAGATAGCGCCCCGCTCAGCTGAGCTCCTGCGACTGTGGGAGATAGCGCCCCGCTCAGCTGAGCTGTGACTGTGGGAGATAGCGCCCCGCTCAGCTGAGCTCCTGTGACTGTGGGGGATAGCGCCCGCTCAACTGAGCTGTGACTGGGAGATAGCGCCCCGCTCAGCTGAGCTCCTGCGACTGTGGGAGATAGCGCCCCGCTCAGCTGAGCTGTGACTGTGGGAGATAGCGCCCCGCTCAGCTGAGCTCCTGCGACTGTGGGAGATAGCGCCCCGCTCAACTGAGCTGTGACTGTGGGAGATAGCGCCCCGCTCAGCTGAGCTCCTGCGACTGTGGGAGATAGCGCCCCGCTCAGCTGAGCTGTGACTGTGGGAGATAGCGCCCCGCTCAACTGAGCTCCTGCTCCTGCGACTGTGGGAGATAGCGCCCCGCTCAGCTGAGCTGCGACTGTGGGAGATAGCGCCCCGGTCAACTGAGCTGTGACTGTGGGAGATAGCGCCCCGCTCAGCTGAGCTGCGACTGTGGGAGATAGCGCCCCACTCAGCTGAGCTGTGACTGTGGGAGATAGCGCCCCGCTCAGCTGAGCTGTAACTGTGGGAGATAGCGCCCCGCTCAGCTGAGCTGTGACTGTGGGAGATAGCGCCTCGCTCAGTTGAGCTGTGACTGTGGGAGATAGCGCCCCGCTCAGCTGAGCTGTAACTGTGGGAGATAGCGCCCCGCTCAGCTGAGCTGTAACTGTGGGAGATAGCGCCCCGCTCAGCTGAGCTGCGACTGTGGGAGATAGCGCCCCGCTCAGCACTGAAGTTCCGAGCGGTGGCAGCTGTTGATGAGCATTGCATTAATGCATTGTCTATTGAGCGTACCACCAGAGTCGAGACCACCAGTCGGATATGAGGCGTTGAGCGTACCACCAGAGTCCAGACCACCAGTCGGATATGAGGCGTTGAGCGTACCACCAGAGTCGAGACCACCAGTCGGATATGAGGCGTTGAGCGTACCACCAGAGTCCAGACCACCAGTCGGATATGAGGCGTTGAGCGTACCACCAGAGTCGAGACCACCAGTCGGATATGAGGCGTTGAGCGTACCACCAGAGTCGAGACCACCAGTCGGATATGAGGCGTTGAGCGTACCACCAGAGTCGAGACCACCAGTCGGATATGAGGCGTTGAGCGTACCACCAGAGTCGAGACCACCAGTCGGATATGAGGCGTTGAGCGTACCACCAGAGTCCAGACCACCAGTCGGATATGAGGCGTTGAGCGTACCACCAGAGTCCAGACCACCAGTCGGATATGACGCGTTGAGCGTACCACCAGAGTCGAGACCACCAGTCGGATATGAGGCGTTGAGCGTACCACCAGAGTGCAGACCACCAGTCGGATATGACGCGTTGAGCGTACCACCAGAGTGCAGACCACCAGTCGGATATGAGGCGTTGAGCGTACCACCAGAGTGCAGACCACCAGTCGGATATGACGCGTTGAGCGTACCGCCAGAGTCCAGACCACCAGTCGGATATGAGGCGTTGAGCGAACCACCAGAGTGCAGACCACCAGTCGGATATGAGGCGTTGAGCGTACCACCAGAGTCCAGACCACCAGTCGGATATGAGGACGCCACTGATCTGTATGATTTGGCGATCACCCTTATCAGTTATCTTTTAGCTCAACCTTACACCTGCGTCATTCGCTGCCTTCTTGCCGATATTTTCCGCTGTTGCCGGTTGTAATGGTCGTGTCGTTCGACTTAGCGGTGTGTAGGTAAATCCTATGCAGTGTGCACAGAGAGGCGGGTGCACAGAGAGGTGGGTACACAGAGAGGCGGTGAACAGAGAGGCGGGTGCACAGAGAGGCGGGTACACAGAGAGGCGGGTACACAGAGAGGCGGTGCACAGCGAGGCGGGTACACAGAGAGGCGGGTGCACAGAGAGGCGGGTGCACAGAGAGGCGGGTGGACAGAGAGGCGGGTGCACAGAGAGGCGGGTACACAGAGAGGCGGGTGCACAGAGAGGCGGGTGCACAGAGAGGCGGGTGCACAGAGAGGCGGGTGGACAGAGAGGCGGTGAACAGAGAGGCGGGTGCACAGAGAGGCGGGTACACAGAGAGGCGGGTACACAGAGAGGCGGGTGCACAGAGAGGCGGGTACACAGAGAGGCGGGTGGACAGAGAGGCGGTGAACAGAGAGGCGGGTGCACAGAGAGGCGGGTACACAGAGAGGCGGGTGCACAGAGAGGCGGGTGCACAGAGAGGCGGGTGGACAGAGAGGCGGTGAACAGAGAGGCGGGTGCACAGAGAGGCGGGTACACAGAGAGGCGGGTACACAGAGAGGCGGTGCACAGCGAGGCGGGTACACAGAGAGGCGGGTGCACAGAGAGGCGGGTGCACAGAGAGGCGGGTGGACAGAGAGGCGGTGAACAGAGAGGCGGGTGCACAGAGAGGCGGGTACACAGAGAGGCGGGTACACAGAGAGGCGGTGCACAGCGAGGCAGGTATACAGAGAGGTGGGTGCACAGAGAGGCGGGTGCACAGAGAGGCGGGTGGACAGAGAGGCGGTGAACAGAGAGGCGGGTGCACAGAGAGGCGGGTGCACAGAGAGGCGGGTACACAGAGAGGCGGTGCACAGCGAGGCGGGTACACAGAGAGGCGGGTGCACAGAGAGGCGGGTGCACAGAGAGGCGGGTGGACAGAGAGGCGGTGAACAGAGAGGCGGGTGCACAGAGAGGCGGGTACACAAAGAGGCGGTGAACATAGAGGCGGGTACACAGAGAGGCGGGTACACAGAGAGGCGGGTACACAGAGAGGCGGGTACACAGAGAGGCGGACACAGAGAGGCGAGTGGACAGAGAGGCGGGTACACGGAGAGGCGGGTGTATAGAGAGGCGGGCACACGGAGAGGCGGTGCACAGAGAGGCACAGAGGGGTGAGAGCAGAGCCACCGGAACGTGGCAACAACGGCTGCACATTGTCACTAATAGTGCGACTTCATTTTAAACGCTTGCTGGCAATCCAGCTGCTCTTTTCAAGACCCTGCACGGTAAAACTGACGGGTATAGTTTTTGTAATAAAGCGATCACGGAGCTGGCTTTTGTCTGAGTTTACCTGAACGTGGGGACATGGTGGCATTGAGTCAATGTCGCGCTCTAGTGCATTCCCTGGGAACCTTTCTTTTCTGCCTGGCGAGGCCTGTTTCCGCTGCTGCGAGGCCTGTATAGCGATGCCAGTTTGTTTTTTCTCAGGCGGAGAGCTGGTTCTCCAACAGGTGCGGCGAGGCACCAGACAGGTTGTCAGCTATGTCCTGCTCATAAGCCCGTGTTCTCGGCAGTCAGCGACATCCCGAGCTGCACGGTCAGCTGCGCACCGTGTAGTTGTCGAGTCGGGCAGCACATCGGCGCGTCATTTCCCATGCGCGTTCCCCGTCGAGGTCCACCGGGCCCTGATCCTCCACTGACTGAGGCGCTGGTCCCGCCAGGCACCGCAATTAGCAGACTGTACGTGGCAGTACGACCCGGCCAACGGACGCACACAAATACAGGCCGGAAAACCCGCCGCCTCAGCTATACCGTCTGATTATTCATTGGGCCCGTCCGTTCACCATGTGACGGTATGAAATCATCCCGATATGGCTACCACCGCTGCCGCCAACAGATTCGAGCTGCAGCCAGACAGCAGACAACACAAACACAGAGAGCTGCCCAAGAGAGGGGGGGGGGGGGCGCCTCGAAAGGGCCCCTTCCCGAGCATTGAAAGGGCCCCCTTCGCAAGCGTTGAAAGGGCCAAACAAAACGGATGAAAAGGCACGTTACAACCTACAAGGATGGAAAATGCAGTATGACAGGTATGGCATGGGCCATACCAACTTTTAGGAGCTGGTTAGCGAACTGCCATATCAACTTTGGAACCAGCGACACCAATTTGGAATCAGCTATACCAACTTGGAATATTTTTTAAGCTCAAAACCTGGAACTCTTAAACAAATTGCGCTGCGGAGCGGCGCGATTTTTTTTAGTATTATGCCCTGGATATGCTTTCTCATCAATGCGTCGCATTGCGCATGGTACGGACCTCTAAAAAATATATATTGTGCGTTTAAGAGTGCGGTAAAAAGTGCTAAAGTGAAATATTTTGCCCAATTTTAAAAGGAAAGTAGCAACATAACACATAAATGCGCCGAGAAACGGGGCTATTTTTTGCTAACCCGCATAAAATTGAATTTGTAGTTAAATTGCGCCGCGGAGCGTCACGAAAATATTGAGTTTTATTCCCTGGACAACTGCATTCTTACTGTTGAAAGGTCCTAGATCCCTTCAGATCGTATAGGGGCCCTCCGACCTTTTCAACGCCCTTCCGACCTGTTCAGGGACTCATCTGGGATCCGCGAAGCGAAATGACATGCTGTGAAGTGGGTGATAGATATATAAAATACAAAGAGGGCTTACTCTAGAAGAAAAAATAAAATTGTAACTTTCGGGTACATTGTTACACCCTGACGAAGGGTGCTACAATATACCCGAAAGCTCCGCTTTTAATATTTGTCTTGTGGAGTAAGTCCTCTTCGTATTTAATCTTCATATGGGATCTACGTACTTTTGGCCCTTCCGGTCTGACCAGGGACTCCTATGACCTTCAAAGAAGCCCCTTTTGTGTGTCAAGGGGGCCATTCGGCCCGTTCAGAGGTCCTTCCGACCTGGCCAGGGACTGTACTGGCTGCCTTGTCGCCCTGCCGACATGATCAGGGGCCCCTCCGACCTGCCCAGGGGCCCCTCCAGTCTGGTTAGGAACCCATCCGGCATGTTCAAGGGCCCTTCCGACCCGCCCAGGGACCCTTTCAGTCTAGCCAGGAGCCCTCTGACTTGCCCAGGAGCCCCTCCGATCTGCCCAGCGACTCTTCTGGTCGGACTGCACTGGCTGCCTTGTCGCCCTGCCGACATGCTCAAGGGCCCTCCGACCTGCCCCGGGGCCCCTCCGTGCTGGCCCTGGGCCAATTCGGGATGTTCAGGGGCCCTTCTTACCCGCCCAGGGGTCCTTTCGGTCTGGTCAGGGGCCCCTCCGATCTGCACAGGAGCCCTTTGAACTTTCCAAGAGCCCTCTGGTGTCTCCAGGGGCCCTCCAGCCTTCTAAGGGGCCCTTCTGACCTGGCAAGGGACTGCGCTGGCTGCTTTGTCGCCTTGCGACATGCTCCGAGGGCCCTCTGACCTGCCCTGGGGCCCCTCCGTGCTGACTAGGGGCCCATTCGGCATGTTCAGGGGCCCTTCTGACCCACCTAGGGGCTCTTTTGGTCTGATCAAGGGCCCTCTGACCTGCACAGGGGCCCTCTGACCTGCACAGGGGCCCTTTTAACTTCCATTGGGACCTCTGGTCTGCCCAGGGGTCATCCAACCTGCTCAGGGGCCCTTATGACCTGGCAAGGGACGGCGCTGGCCGCTTTGTCGCCCTGGCGATATGCTCAGGGGCCTCTTGACCTGCCCAGAGGCCCCTCTGTGCTGGCTAGGGGCCCATTCGACGTGTTCAGGGGGCCCTCTGACCCGCTCAGGGGCCCTTTCCGTCTGGCCAGGGCCCCTCTGACATGTACATGACTCTTTTGAACGTCCAAGGGGCCCTCTGGTCTTTCAGAGAGGGTTCCGGTGGCCCTAAAGTGCCTCTGAAGTGCGCTAAACTCTCTAAAGGCCACACTTCGCGTGTAAAAGGGCCCATGATACCGCGCTTCGCGCGGTCTCGTCGGCCCTTTTCGGCGCGCTGCGTGGACCAAAAAGGGCCCTCGCGCGCTGAAAAGGGCCCTCCTGGCCTCCAGGGGGGGGGGGGGGGGGGGGGGGGGGCAGCTGCACCCGCCCCCTCCCCTTGGCTACGTGCCTGCCTGAGCCCTTTCGACGTCAGCCGCCGGTGGCCGGCTCCGTGCGCGGCGGTGTCGCCCAGCCGCCGGCTCACTGTCGAGCGCGGCGCGCGGCCCCACCACCGCGCAGCGATTATGGTCCCAGGTGGGCTGGGGGCGGGTGTTTTTTGCAAGGCCCGGGCGGGCCGATCCGGGGGTTATTACAGACTGGCTGGCCCGGGACGAGCCGGGCCGCCCCTCGGCCTCCCGGCGGCGGCCACGCACCTGCCGCCGACCAGCCCGGCCTCCTCCTCCTCCTTCTCCTACTCCTCCTCTGCCGCCGCCGCCGGCCGGGGGCCGCCCGGCTGAAAAATCGACAATTTATGCTGGCTGGCCAGCCGGTAAAACACGGCCCCTGCCGCGTGGGTCGGCCGCCGCGGACGCCGGACAGACAGGCAGACCAGCATACCGGCAGACCAGCAAATCAGCAGACCAGCAGACCAGCAGACCAGCAGACCAGCAGACCAGCAGACCAGCAGACCAGCAGACCAGCTGTTCGGTAGACCAGCATACCAGCGGACCATCAGACTATCAGGCCAGCAGAGCAGCTGATCGGCAGACCAGCATACCGGCAGACCATCAGACCAGCAGACCAGCTGATCGGCAGACCAGCAGACTGGCAGACCATCAGACTGTCAGACCAGCAGACCAGCAGACCAGCAGACCAGCAGACCAGCAGACCAGCAGACCAGCAGACCAGCTGATCGGCAGACCATCAGACTATCAGACCAGCAGACCAGCTGATCGGCAGACCAGCAGACTGGCAGACCAGCAGACTGACAGACCAGCAGACCAGCAGACCGGCACAGGTGTGCACACAGGGGAGGCTGAGCAGGGGCGCACACAGGGGAGGCGGGGCAGGGGCGCACACAGGGGAGGTGGGACAGGGGCGCACACAGGGGAGGCGGGACAGGGGCGCACACAGGGGGAGGATGGGCAGGGGCGCACACATGGGTGGCGAAGCAGGGGCGCACACATGGGAGGCGAAGCAGGGACGCGTCCAGCAGGAGGCGACAGCTCCACTTGGATTAGGATACTAGGACTTATCCTACACCGCACAAAATCGCACACAGCATCCGGTAATTTAATCCGGGATATGGGGGGGGGGGGTTAAGGGCCCGTGCTCAGCCGACACCTGCCTCAGTTTAGAGCAGACAAGTATGCCACTCCCGTCCACCATTGGACCATTTAACTGTTTCTCCGTGTCCCAATAGGCCACCGTCCCCGGTCTCGGCGCGCGGCCTGACACGCCGACACGCTGTCTCTCGGGAAGCAGGTCAGCACGGCAATAAACCCGGCCCGGAACAAATCGGCTGCCCCATTCCGACCCGCTGCGTCTCCGTGCGTGGCGGCCGAGCACGCTATAGAGCCAACACGACTCAGGCTCCGGCCCCGGCTCCAGGCATCGGCTCCGGGTCCGGCCCCGGTCCCGGCTCCAGCTCCAGGCACCAGCTCTGGGCCCGGCCCCGGCTCCAGCTACAGACCCCGGCTCCGGGTCCGGCCCTGGCCTCGGCTCCAGGCACTAGGCCCCGGCTCCAGGCGGCTCCAGGGCGGCTCAGGTTCCGGGTCCAACATGGGAGAGCCGGGCTGGGTCACATCACAGTTCGAATCGGGATCTGGCGAGGACTGAGAAGGATCCTGAGCGGTGGCTCGACTCGCAGTGCTCTGTGAAGCTTCTGAGTCTGACAATGCTCAGCGCTCGTCTGAATCAGCGCCTGGCTATCGGCATTCTGTTGAGTCGAGCCGCGCCCACGCCCGCACCCGGAACTAATTCGTACCCACAGCTCGCGGCCGCGGGCGATCGTGCCTGGTCTCCGAGTACTGGTGATGCATTGCCGACCGTCCGAACACCTGACGTCGGATGAGTAATCTCTTCCAGTTGATCTGCGCTGAACGTCATTCCTGTAACGAGCTGCACATCACGAGAGCCACCGGCCGCTGGCCGATGAGAACGCCGGTAGGCCGGCACTCGGCCGATGGTGCGCGCGATTCGGCTGCAGCAGAGCGACCGTGTCAGCTGCGGCCGGCGAGTCTCGGGCTCGGTGCCGGCCCCACGGCGGACACAGCTGCAGTGGGCTGGGCGGCGCCGGCCCCGCTGTCGGCGCAGCTCGGCCGCGCGGCGCCCCGCCGAGGCCGCGTCGCCGCCGGGGTCACCGCGCCGTCCCTACACCGCTGAGCAGAATGTCCTCTTCACGCCTTATTTCGTGGCTGAATTAGTTTTGATAGCTCGTAAAGGCGGTCGGGGCACCTGCGGCCGTTTACGAGTTTGGGCGGAATGCGTGCCGAGCGCCGGCGACATGCACGTACGATTCGGATTATTTGCAGCGGTCGGGTTGGACGCGGCTCGCTTTACGACCGGTAACGACCGTTTTATTGTCTGTCAGCGAATTTGTCTGGATGCGTCAGACAATGGCAGAAATTCCAGCGAAGCCAGTGACATATTATTTAGCCATTTAGAACAGATAAAGCTGCAGATACGGCCGGTGCAGCCATGCATTAGCGCCTTTTACCGTGAGGCTTTGCTATGGCTGATTTGAGCGGAGCAATGCGCATCCGCGCTGATGGGCTTCTGGTGTTTGGTCGCACAGACAGGCCGCTGTTTGTCCGAGTGTTGTTTGTCCGAGTGTTGTGCAGAGCCCGACTGGTTTATCTGAACCACAGCCGCTGCTGTAGCCACCGCTGTAGCCGCTGCTGTAGCCGCTGCTGTAGCTGCCGCTGTAGCCGCTGCTGTAGCCGCTGCTGTAGCCGCTGCTGTAGCCGCTGCTGTAGCTGCCGCTGTAGCCGCTGCTGTAGCCGATGCTGTAGCCGCTGCTGTAGCCGCCGCTGTAGCCGCTGCTGTAGCCGCCGATGTAGCCGCTGCTGTAGCCGCTGCTGTAGCCGCCGCTGTAGCCACTGCTGTAGCCGCTGCTGTAGCCGCTGCTGTAGCCGCCAGTGCTGCTGCTGCTAAAGCAGCTGAGCTGCCGCTGCAGCCAAGTGCGGCAGGATGGAGAGGGAGGAGCAGGAGGATGGAGATGCACGGCCGTCGTCCAAATGTGGTTATTATTCATTTCCGCTCCCTAGGAGCGGGCAAAGGCATTTGACAGCTCAGATTTATGTCGGGAAAAGCCACATTGCGTGATTTGTCATTAGCACGACATTCATGTGGTGATCCAGAATGAGATCACCTGGTGACGATGCACCCAAATAGTCTGGGTCGCGCGGGTTTCATGTTGGCACAGTCATTATGCTCTGCATTTTTGTTCTTATCAACGACATGGTCACCTTGAGAACTGGCATTGGCAATAACCATGAATTTCAATCGCTTTATTTCGGTTTAGATGACATATCAGCAGTTGTCATTGGACAGCGGCGACGGTTTTCCGCTCCATGTTTTTTCTTCTTCATTTTTTAGCTATCAGACCATCGGTCGGTGGCGTGGCGCGTCGGGGCAGTCCGTGTAGCGGTGCGTGTATACCTGCATTGTATATATACACACACACACACACACACACACACACACACACACACACACACACACACACACACACACACACACACACACACACACACACACACACACACACACACACACACACACACACACACACACACACACACACACACACACACGCACGCACACGCGCACGCGCACGCGCACGCGCACGCGCACGCGCACGCGCACGCGCACGCGCACGCGCACGCGCACGCGCACGCGCACGCGCACGCGCACGCGCACGCGCACGCGCACGCGCACACGCACACGCACACGCACACGCACACGCACACGCACACGCACACGCACACGCACACGCACACGCACGCACGCACGCACGCACGCACCTGCCGGTACACCCAAATGTGCCGGCACCCAACGCCACAACAGCCAAGCACAGCCCTGCACGGGTGTTTACAATAAGCCGTTGTTACTTTGGCCCAGAAGGTAATAGCTCTTGTTTATATATGTTGTTTATTTATCGTGATGGTTCATTTTGATAGCTGTCACTGCAGTTAATATCAACAATGAATATATCTACTTTATATTGCATTTGATTGAGCTTAAACGATGCAGCGATGCAGCGAAGATTAAAGTGGCGTATTTGCGAAACTATTCATTTGACTAATGCTATTTTTGCGAACCTGTCCACAGACATGATTTAACGAACTATACAACGATTTCAGTGAGCCATTCTGGCCTCCTTTGTTTAGCCATGTTTGAGCGGACGATAGTTAACTATCATTGCCCGGTCATGGCGTCAGTCGCCGCAGTCAGTCGCCGCAGTCAGGCGCCGCAGTCAGGCGCCGCAGTCAGGCGCCGCAGTCAGTCGGCTGCGATACAGACACAGGGCTGCTTCCGAGTCAGCTGCAATACAGACACAGGGCTGCATTCCGAGTCAGCTGCGATACAGACACAGGGCTGCATTCCGAGTCAGCTGAGATACAGACACAGGGCTGCATTCCGAGTCAGCTGCGATACAGACACAGGGCTGCTTCCGAGTCAGCTGCGCGCCGTGACGATAACGGCCAGAAACCTGTTCCCTGACGCATACAACCGATAATACACACGCAGGAAACTGAATGGCACAATGAAGGCAGCCGTTTGTAAGTCATGTGCCATTATTCAATGTTTTGTGTGGCCATTTATCAAGAAAACTGAAATACTTCTGAGCTGTAAAAATAAATATCATGATATTTGAGTTGCCTTGGATTATGGATATTTTACCAAATCTGTGAACAATTTACTCTTAACAAGTCGCCGTTACATTTCGTGTACTGGCAGGTACTACATAAACGTATTGGAAATGTATGCAGAGAACCAACGATCTTTTGACTATTCGATCTTTTGAATATTCGATCTTTTGAATATTCGATCTTTTGAATATTCGATCTTTTGAATATTCGATCTTTTGAATATTCGATCTTTTGAATATTCGATCTTTTGAATATTCGATCTTTTGAATATTCGATCTTTTGAATGGCTGGCAATCCTAGTGACAGTGCTGCTACTGCAGTCTTTTTCCAGGTGGCTTTGGTTACTTTCTTCTGCCACTACATGAGATGATTCCTTACTAGTTGTTAGCCGTCGGCCGTCTCTACCATTAAAAATGATGTTTTGCAAATGATTGCTTGAGAGAAAATTGTTCACAGGTTTCACCGATAATTATAATAATCATGCTGGAATGTCTGCAGTGTATTGCATCATCCAGTTCCCTCTTCCTTCTCCGTCTGCCACGGGGTAAACCAGCCCATTTGTAACTCCTTAGCAAGGCCGAAGACTATGCCCAAATATCCGTTTCAAGATGCTTCACGGTTCTTCACGTCAGTCGGCTCCGACGTGGCGCACGCGCTGGCGGAGAGCGACGCTGGAGAGACGCTGTCGCCCCGCCCACCCCGTGTGTGTGCCGGGTCGTTTGTGCCGTATCCTGCGACCCTTCCGGAACTCTCGGCAGCGCTGAAGCGCATGGGTATGTCTCGCGCCTGCGGCCCTGACGGCATAACCGTCCATATGCTGAGAATGACCTTTCCAGTGGTGGGGCCGCACTTGCTGAGGCTCGTAAATTCCTGTATCATGAATTGTGACATGCCCGACCAGTGGAAGGCTGCTACCGTTACGGCTCTCCATAAAAAGGGTGAAACTACGGACCCCAACAACTATCGCCCGATTTCTGTTCTCCCTGTTGTGGCGAAGTTGTGTGAGCGTGTGGTCTGCACCCAATTGATGGATTACCTGACGACCCACCATATACTGTGTCCTCAGCAGTACGGTTTCCGGCCGGGACTGTCCACAGAGGCGGCCCTGCTCGACACTGTCACGTATGCAACAGACAACATTGATAAAGGCATGATGACGTCACTCGTCACAACTGACACGTCTAAGGCCTTTGACAGTGTCGAGCATGGTCGTCTCCTGGACAAGCTAGAGTGGTATGGTGTCCAGCGTGAATGGTTCGCGGCCTGGCTGCGGGGTCGTACCCAGACTGTGCGGGGTGGCTGTAGTGGTGCCCTGGAGGTGACGCACGGGGTGGTCCAGGGGTCCATTTTAGGGCCTGTACTGTTTTTACTCTTCACCAACGATTTGCCGCAGCATCTTCCATTCGGGAGGATCGTGATGTATGCTGACGATGCCCAGTTCATTGACGCTGACTTCCCATCAAATGTTCATGATCTGAAAAATCGTGTTGAAAGCTCTCTTGACATAGCTTTGAAGTGGTTCACACAGAACCGTCTAAAAATTAATCCGGCAAAAGCAAAGATGCTCCTCCTGAGATCTCGCCGTCAAAAAGTCATCTCAGACTTCTCTGTTCATTTTGGTAATGATGAAATTTTGCCCTCACAAAGCGTCAAGGTGCTTGGGTGTCGTCATCGACTCACATCTGACATGGAACTGTCACATTACGTCTGTTGTGCAGCGCTGCTACTGTGCACTGGTGGGTCTGGCGCGAATCAGACATAAGCTCCCAAAATGCATCAGACAGCTGTTGATAGAGGCCCTCGTCTTCCCCCACATACGTTATTGTATAACGGTGTGGGGAAACTGTTCCGCAGCACAGAAGCTGCGTGTGCAAAAGGGAATCAACTTCGGTGTCCGCATCGTGACCGGACTTGGCAGGCGTGACCATGTCAGTCCGTCATTGCGTGAACTGGGGTGGCCCAATGTTGATGAAATGATCACCGAACGCTATATTGCCACAATGCGCCACCTCACAACATCCACCAGTGCCTCCGAACTATTGCGACAGCGATTGTTGCGGCGCGCCGATGTATCCGCTCGCCGCACGCGCGGCACTGAAGCCGGCCACTTCGAGCTGCCCCGCGTGCGGACAGAATTCGCCCGGCGCAGCTTTGTGTACCGAGCCACGAGCGCCTGGAACGACCTTACGCTGGAGGCTAGGCGATAGTCAATCGTGAATTTTTACCGTAGATTGCGATCGGTGTCTGCGGCTGGGAGCGGCCGATGTTGCCACCTGCCACTCTTTTTGCCGCGTGTTCTGTTTTACCGTGTGTATTTTTCATCACTGTATGTTTTACTGTTTTTATCCTATTGTGTATTATTAATGTAATGACGTGGATTCCACAAAAGCCATATTATGGAGGTTCCGAAATACATATCTGTATCTGTATCTGTATCTGTAAGAAAACTTGGCTCTTAGAGAGAAAATAAATTTGGCACGCCTTTAATTCGCTTACTCCATCATATTCCCACAAAACCAGCAGCCCAAGCAATTTTCGACAGACCTCTATAACCGAAGGTTGGCTGAACCATTGAATAACACTATTCTTTAGAATTGTGTTTTCCATTGGGAAACTAACCTGAGCTAACAGCAGGTCAACTTTCTTGTCTTGTCACAACTAATTGCATACATGTATTTGCTAAGTCGCATAGCAGGCATGTCTATTGTTTCTACAATTTTACAACTTTTAAGTTAACCGAACACGGTCCACGAAGTCGAGGTTTTCCTCCTCCAGAGGCCATGTTACAGTTGCCACGAGACTTATTTGGCGGTGTTTTCACCTGCCGCAATGCCCACATGAAAGTGAATAGATTGATGATATGCGTTGGTATCTATGGAATCACCATGTATTGCATGTTGTCCCTCCAGGTGGTTTACATTGTTTCTGTTCCTATTACTTTTTAATTTTATCTCCATACAGCTGCTGAATTCAACTATAGTGTATGGTCTTTTTCTATTAATTGATCAGAGAAAACACTAAAATACTAAAATCCTTAAATACTAAAATACTTAAACATTATTGGCAGACTCGTAAAAGCTTTCCATCCTGCCGTAACGAATTAAAACTGATACACAATCGTTCATTTTACATACTGTCATCTGCTCAGCATTCCAGTGAGCTCCTCTTAGATATACGCAGTGCACCCATTCCTGCACTTCACCCCTTCTCATTCGCTTAGGCGGAAATAGGTATATTCAAGCTAACTCACAGCCTGCGTTCAGCGCGTGTATTGTATCGGCTCCGAGCTGATAGGTGCAGACTGCATTGATTATATCACCCATCCAATAGTACGCCGGCATATTACTGCCGTGACGTCACGCCCTAACAAGATCACACCCGAGTGCGTTCGTTTTCCGACGCCGCAGTTTATACGGCGTTTGTATGGCTGACTCGTCCGGGGGCGCTATTCAACGGGAACGGCAGCAAAACTGTAATCGCAGCTCGATTGCGGATGTCGATGGCCTCTTCCAGCGGCCGATTCTCCGGCCGCCGCGCGAGTATTCATCATCGACCGGCCTGCAAACGGCCATGTGTCGGCCGCCAGGTCATCTGAGGTCACCGCTCAGCTGTGGCTCCGCCGCCGCCGCCGCCGCCGCCGCCGCTGCCGTCGAGCTGCGCTTCTTTGTGAACAGAATGGAATGCAATAGCCGCTGGTGGTACAGTCTCGGCGCGCGGCCGTACAGTCGCGAACACGGCGGCGGCGGCCGGCGTTCGGAGAACGGAGCCGTCGCGCCGCGGAGCGCGCTGATTGGTCCGCTGGCGGTCAGGAGCGGATGTTTAGCCGAGATCGACATCGGGCCGGCTTTGTCGTGCGTGCTGCGCGCTGGCTGGCCGCGTCGCTGCCACAGGGGGCCGTCGGCGTGAACAGGGGATCGCGGCGGCGGCGGCGGCGGCGGCGGCGGCCGCGAGTCGGCCGACCTCGGTTGGAATGCTGCCCGGCCGGCCGGCACCGCTATATGGGCGCCCCGAATACTGACAATCTCGTCCTGACAGGAGCCGGCCGGCAGCGCATTTCGAAAATTTGTGGGTGGTACTTGCTCTCTATTTGGAAGACGAGACGGGAATAAAGGGAGTGAAACATTTTCGTTGACGAGTAAAAACAACACCTTTTGATAACTGGACATACGGAAAGATCGACGCATCTGTATAGGTATTTCTTCACAGCGTCTTCAATTAATCGAATAATCTTAGCTTGGTTTATTATGTTGATGAAGATGCGTTCCTCTGTTCTTTCCTATGCGCAATTGCTTCACGATCATCGAATTCGTGACAAGCACTTGAAGCAAAATTATATGAGAATTTATCGGGATCTAAAAGTGCATTGTCTATGTCTGCAGTAAATGTTTTAAATCACTGTAACAAACCGTCGTTGAAGATAGTGAGAGGCATTTTATAGCGCAAGTGGCAATAAACATGTGGGTAGGGTAGGCCGGTACTGCCCACCAATGACCATTGCTGCCAGTGCGTGAGACTCGGACGTACTTTGACGGTGGATAGTTGTCTCCAGCGTCACGACATGCTCCTTCTTGCGCGGTAAGAACTGCCAGGCCAGTGGTTTGCCTTCAGACCACAAATCCCGTAATTCGGCACTAAAAACGATGTTTCTCTAGAGATGTTCCAATCAGTTATTAAAAGCCTTTCAAGGAAAAAACGCGGCAAACCAGGTGTTCAAGGCTCATCCCAAGAGTCAACCTAAAAATTAGCTCAGCAAACGCCAGGTGTCTTTATATTTGATATAGGACATACTATACGTTTTCTCAGGAGCGATGCACTGATTATACAATAGTAAACACAGATAACAAAATATTATTGAAATTGAATATTGTGCTCTGAATAAGCGCTGACTGCTGGAACATGCGAACGGAAAACTATACAGTCCTTCGTTCATATTGTATAGTGTTCATAGAGAGGTCAAATGGATGCAATATTGCGTTTTTCTCCAGGCATCTGCAGTGGACACGCACGGTCGTGGATGGAAGATAGATATAGTCAAGAAAAAAGATAGCCAAAGAAGATACCGTACCGGTTCGACCGGCTCGTGTTCACGACCTGGCACGACCTGACGGCAGTCTTTTCTTATCGCGTCAGCCAGATCTCAATATTGTAGAATCCAACCAATTCAAACACGGCCGGTACCAACCATTGCACATACCACGTCCGAAACCTTCCGTCCCCGCCAGTATACCCCCGGTACCAACACACACCACGTCTGGAACCTTCCGTCCCCGCCAGTATACCCCCGGTACCAACACATACCACGTCTGGAACCTTCCGTCCCCGCCAGTATACCCCCGGTACCAACACACACCACGTCTGGAACCTTCCGTCCCCGCCAGTATACCCCCGGTACCAACACACACCACGTCTGGAACCTTCCGTCCCCGCCAGTATACCCCCGGTACCAACACATACCACGTCTGGAACCTTCCGTCCCCGCCAGTATACCCCCGGTACCAACACACACACCCTGTCTGGAACCTTCCGTCCCCGCCAGTATACCCCCGGTACCAACACATACCACGTCTGAAACCTTCCGTCCCCGCCAGTATACCCCCGGTACCAACACACACACACCACGTCTGGAACCTTCCGTCCCCGCCAGTATACCCCCGGTACCAACACACACCACGTCTGGAACCTTCCGTCCCCGCCAGTATACCCCCGGTACCAACACACACACCACGTCTGGAACCTTCCGTCCCCGCCAGTATACCTCCGGTACCAACACATACCACGTCTGGAACCTTCCGTCCCCGCCAGTATACCCCCGGTACCAACACATACCACGTCTGGAACCTTCCGTCCCCGCCAGTATACCCCCGGTACCAACACATACCACGTCTGAAACCTTCCGTCCCCGCCAGTATACCCCCGGTACCAACACACACACCACGTCTGCAACCTTCCGTCCCCGCCAGTATACCCCCGGTACCAACACATACCACGTCTGAAACCTTCCGTCCCCGCCAGTATACCCCCGGTACCAACACATACCACGTCTGAAACCTTCCGTCCCCGCCAGTATACCCCCGGTACCAACACACACACCACGTCTGCAACCTTCCGTCCCCGCCAGTATACCCCCGGTACCAACACATACCACGTCTGAAACCTTCCGTCCCCGCCAGTATACCCCCGGTACCAACACATACCACGTCTGGAACCTTCCGTCCCCGCCAGTATACCCCCGGTACCAACACATACCACGTCTGCAACCTTCCGTCCCCGCCAGTATACCCCCGGTACCAACACATACCACGTCTGGAACCTTCCGTCCCCGCCAGTATACCCCCGGTACCAACACACACCACGTCTGAAACCTTCCGTCCCCGCCAGTATACCCCCGGTACCAACACACACACACCACGTCTGGAACCTTCCGTCCCCGCCAGTATACCCCCGGTACCAACACACACACACCACGTCTGGAACCTTCCGTCCCCGCCAGTATACCCCCGGTACCAACACATACCACGTCTGGAACCTTCCGTCTCCGCCAGTATACCCCCGGTACCAACACACACACCACGTCTGGAACCTTCCGTCCCCGCCAGTATACCCCCGGTACCAACACACACCACGTCTGGAACCTTCCGTCCCCGCCAGTATACCCCCGGTACCAACACATACCACGTCTGGAACCTTCCGTCCCCGCCAGTATACCCCCGGTACCAACACACACCACGTCTGGAACCTTCCGTCCCCGCCAGTATACCCCCGGTACCAACACACACACCACGTCTGGAACCTTCCGTCCCCGCCAGTATACCCCCGGTACCAACACACACACACCACGTCTGGAACCTTCCGTCCCCGCCAGTATACCCCCGGTACCAACACATACCACGTCTGGAACCTTCCGTCCCCGCCAGTATACCCCCGGTACCAACACACACCACGTCTGGAACCTTCCGTCCCCGCCAGTATACCCCCGGTACCAACACACACACCACGTCTGGAACCTTCCGTCCCCGCCAGTATACCCCCGGTACCAACACACACACCACGTCTGGAACCTTCCGTCCCCGCCAGTATACCCCCGGTACCAACACATACCACGTCTGGAACCTTCCGTCCCCGCCAGTATACCCCCGGTACCAACACATACCACGTCTGGAACCTTCCGTCCCCGCCAGTATACCCCCGGTACCAACACATACCACGTCTGGAACCTTCCGTCCCCGCCAGTATACCCCCGGTACCAACACACACCACATCTGGAACCTTCCGTCCCCGCCAGTATACCCCCGGTACCAACACACACACCACGTCTGGAACCTTCCGTCCCCGCCAGTATACCCCCGGTACCAACACATACCACGTCTGGAACCTTCCGTCCCCGCCAGTATACCCCCGGTACCAACACATACCACGTCTGGAACCTTCCGTCCCCGCCAGTATACCCCCGGTACCAACACACACACCACGTCTGGAACCTTCCGTCCCCGCCAGTATACCCCCGGTACCAACACACATACCACGTCTGGAACCTTCCGTCCCCGCCGGTATACCCCCGGTACCAACACATACCACGTCTGAAACCTTCCGTCCCCGCCAGTATACCCCCGGTACCAACACATACCACGTCTGGAACCTTCCGTCCCCGCCAGTATACCCCCGGTACCAACACACACCACGTCTGGAACCTTCCGTCCCCGCCAGTATACCCCCGGTACCAACACACACCACGTCTGGAACCTTCCGTCCCCGCCAGTATACCCCCGGTACCAACACACACCACGTCTGGAACCTTCCGTCCCCGCCAGTATACCCCCGGTACCAACACACACCACGTCTGGAACCTTCCGTCCCCGCCAGTATACCCCGGTACCAACACATACCACGTCTGGAACCTTCCGTCCCCGCCAGTATACCCCCGGTACCAACACATACACCCTGTCTGGAACCTTCCGTCCCCGCCAGTATACCCCCGGTACCAACACACACCACGTCTGGAACCTTCCGTCCCCGCCAGTATACCCCCGGTACCAACACACACACCACGTCTGGAACCTTCCGTCCCCGCCAGTATACCCCCGGTACCAACACATACCACGTCTGGAACCTTCCGTCCCCGCCAGTATACCCCCGGTACCAACACATACCACGTCTGGAACCTTCCGTCCCCGCCAGTATACCCCCGGTACCAACACACACACCACGTCTGGAACCTTCCGTCCCCGCCAGTATACCCCCGGTACCAACACACACCACGTCTGGAACCTTCCGTCCCCGCCAGTATACCCCCGGTACCAACACACACCACGTCTGAAACCTTCCGTCCCCGCCAGTATACCCGCCGCAGACGAGCAACAGCGCCTAGCCTGCTCAGTGAGAACTAAAGTCCCCGCGGACCGGGTCACATCGTGGTGGGAACGGGGCACCATGTCGGGGCACTGCTGGGGTGCTCGTGTGCCGTATTTACTGCACATTGTCGCCGGTACGGCCGGCCGGAGGCGTGCTCGGCGGCCGGCGCAGAAAGCCGCTCTCGGTCGGCGGAGTCGGCCGGCGGCGTGCTCGGCGGCCGGCGCAGAAATCCGCTCTCGGTCGGCGGAGTCGGCCGTCGGCGTGCTCGGCGGCCGGCGCAGAAAGCCGCTCTCGGTCGGCGGACTCGGCCGGCGGCGTGCTCGGCGGCCGGCGCAGAAAGCCGCTCTCGGTCGGCGGAGTGGGCCGTCGGGGCGGCACGGCGCGGCCATCCGCCCCGCCTCGCCGTGATCTATGGTCCATTGCCGCCGCCGCCGCCGCCGCCGCCGACCCGCGCCGAAGACAGCCGGCGGAACCAGCCGCGACCGGCGGAGAGCCGGTCCGATCGGACCAAGTGTTCCGCTGGTCACTGCCGAGCCGCTGAGCCGCCCGTTAGCTGGGGTAGTGACCTGTGTTGGTCTACAGTCTCTGTACTGGTGATAGTGACCTGTGTCGGCCTGCAGTCTCTGTACTGGTGATAGTGACCTGTGTCGGCCTGCAGTCTCTGTACTGGTGATAGCGACCTGTGTCGAGTCTCTGTACTGGTGATAGTGACCTGTGTCGGCCTGCAGTCTCTGTACTGGTGATAGTGACCTGTGTCGAGTCTGACCTCTGTACTGGTGATAGTGACCTGTGTCGGCCTGCAGTTTCTGTACTGGTGATAGTGACCTGTGTCGAGTCTCTGTGCTGGTGATAGTGACCTGTGTCGGTCTGCAGTTTCTGTACTGGTGATAGTGACCTGTGTCGAGTCTCTGTACTGGTAATAGTGACCTGTGTCGGCCTGCAGTCTCTGTACTGGTGATAGTGACCTGTGTCGAGTCTGACCTCTGTACTGGTGATAGTGACCTGTGTCGGCCTGCAGTCTCTGTACTGGTGATAGTGACCTGTGTTGAGTCTCTGTACTGGTGATAGTGACCTGTGTCGGTCTGCAGTCTCTGTACTGGTGATAGTGACCTGTGTTGAGTCTCTGTACTGGTGATAGTGACATGTATCGGTGTGCAGTCTCTGTACTGGTGATAGGGGCCTATGTCCGCCTGCAGTCTCCGTGCTAGTCGCACGCTCGGCGACCCAGTCTGCCCCGCGCGTAGGTGTGACTGCCGGCGGTCGTGCTGTGTAAGCCGGCGGTCAGGTTTCCGGGTCCGGCCCGCCCTGATTGGACGTCGGGACGTTCTGTGTGTCTCTGTCCGGAGCTGCCCGGCTGCCATCTGTCTCTGCGCCGGTCGGGTCGCGCGTCACTGTTATCCCGCGCCGTGCCCATCCCGTCCCGTGCCGTGCCGTGCCGCCCCGTGTCGGCCGCCGGAGCGCGTGAAATCCTCGGGCACGGGCGGCCGGTGCGCGCGCGCCGGGCGCCGCCATGCAATATGCCACCCGACAGGTAAACGGATAGCGTTTCGTGACCGCGCCGGACCGACCGCCGGGATCACCAATTAGATCGTGATCCGACCGCGGCCGGCGCTGACGCCACTTCTGTCAGAGATGGAGGGTCGGAACACATTCCGGAGGGCCCGGCGGGG
>JAXIVJ010001460.1:72500-85000 GCA_036785665.1 Chirona hameri | reverse complement strand
ACTGTAGCCGCCATTCCACGTGCACTTACTTCTCTTTTGGTGATCAGGAAATAATGATGTTTCCACCAGGATCTCTGCATGAAAGCGACGCTTTGAAGCCTTTTGGCACCTTGGCGCGGAAGGCTGGCTGTCGGCGCGCTGGACTCTGACGTGGCAGACATCTCCATATTGATGTACAGCCGACCGGTGCAGCCGCGGAGCTGCGGCCGTCACGCGGCTGCTCGAGCCACCGGCCCGGCCCGGCTGACGGACCACCGTCCGTGCCACCGTCCGAGCCGTCCGCGCCTCCCGGGCGGCGCAGTGGTGTGACATCAGCCCATCGCCAGCCGGCCGCCCGCCGCGCACTCACCCACTGAGCGGCAACCAGGCACCCGCCGCTGCCGCCGCTGCCGCCGCTGCCGCCGCTGCCGCCGCTGCCGCCGCTGCCGCCGCTGCCGCCGCTGCCGCCGCTGCCGCCGCTGCCGCCGCTGCCGCCGCTGCCGCCGCTGCCGCCGCTGCCGCCGCTGCCGCCGCTGCCGCCGCTGCCGCCGCTGCCGCCGCTGCGCCGCTGCCGCCGCTGCCGCCGCTGCCGCCGCTCCCCGCCGGGGGCCGCCGGGGCCGGCTAGCAAGTCTGGTCGGCTGCAGCGGCGGGTCTCGGGGTGGCGGTGCGGCACGGCTCGTGGCGGCGACAGATGCCGCACGATTTATGGAGGCCACGCGCGGACGCCCGGCCGGCAGCTTATGAAAACGACTTTCACCCGTGTACGCCGCCGATATATTACAGTTTTTACGGGGGCGGCGCTCGGCGTGCGCCAGCCGTGTTTACCGATGCATTGTGCGGCGGCCGACGGGCGCATTGTGCGACCAGGGCGGCCGGCCGCGTGCGCCCCCGGCCGCCCTCGAGCCGCCTCGCCGCCGGCACAATGCCCAGCGCGTGCGCCGCGCCCGCCGGCGTGCGACTTTCCCGCGCGACGGGCCGGCTTTCCTGCGCGACGGCTCCCATGACGGCGTCGTGTACGGCGCCGTAGTGATCCACTTTTCTGCGGGGGCGTCATCCCGGCCGCCGCTGCTCGTCGGGTGATGACGGCCCGTCCGACTAAGTCACGACTGATGGGATGGGGCGCAGCCGCGGCCGCCGCCGGGCCCGGCAGGTCCGGCGGGCAGTGACGCACCGGACAGCACCGCGCCGCCGGCAGCCGTCAGGTGGAGCGCCGCGAGTCTGATGGCCTGATGATGGTCTGATGGTCTGATGGTCCGCCGGTCTGATGGTCTGAAGGAGACCGTTTAGCGGCCCGGTCGATCACGCGAGGGCGTTGTCAGGTCGGCGAGAGAGCGGCCGGCGCTCGGGTCGCGGCAGCGTAACGCGGCTTTCTAGCGATCAGACCGCCCCCACCTGAATAATCATCTCGGTCGTTGGCGGAGAAAACTCAAACTGACCGACAGCGTTCAGCTCGCGGACGGCCAGATTCGCTGCCCCCCCCTCCCCCACCCCACCGCCATCTGGTCTCCGGACCTAGCAATTCATTTTTATGCGGCCCATTCTTCTCAGGTCTGGACGGGCTGGCGGGGTCGGGCCGCGCCGCCACCGCCGCCCGCCGCCGGCGGTCGCCACCACTAATTTGGGCGCCGGCTCGGGACGGGTCTAACTGCTCGGAAAATTGCACCGTGCTCTCGGTTTACGGCGGAGCGGCGGGCGGCTGCGGGGACGCGGTGCCGAAGGTCGCTGGGCCGGGCAGATGGCCGCGTCGCCGCGTCTCACGCCGCAGCCGCGCCACCCACGCCGCAGTCCGCGCTGTTATCGACAGGGCACTGCCGCCGTACCGCGACACGCCAGCTCCCCTCGTGGAGCGCTGCCGGTATATGTGGCCGCCGCCGGCATCGCGTGACTAGCAGCCATTCCTCGTGCCGCCGTCAAACTGCCAGTCGGTCTCATTCGGCCGCTGCTGTGGCGTCCCGAGTTCAGGCAGCGTCTCGCGCTCCCCACCGGCCATACTTGGGGAGCACGCGTCAATGTTCAGTTCCACACTATCCCGTCCCTTCGCCATTCATGCAGGCCGTTTCCATAAAGCCGCTCCAAATGACGCAGGTCGGCGCATCAGGTGCAGCGGACCCGTCCTGTGGCGGCGCCGGTGCCGGCCGTGCCTCACTGCTGCTTCCGGGCGCGGCGCGGCGCCGCTGGCCGCCAGCCTCCTCCCCGGCCCAGCAGCAGCCCTTCACAGAACCAGCGCTCGTATACCTCGCGTCCACCGCGCCGGCCCATGCATTCTTGGCTAGATGATCGTGGCCGCCGGCTCCGTGGGTTTGGTAAACATAGGGTTAGAGGTTTAACTGCCGGCCGGCCGCCACTTGGCAGGTACAGCCTCTGGCGCCGCGGCTGCCCGGCCGGCCGGTCGGTACACTCTCTGACAGCGCGGCGGACATGGCCTCGGACAATGTGCGGCCAACGGAGCAGGATCGATGACCCCACGCGCGGCACGCACCATCAGTGTGGCAGCTCACGCCGCTGCCTCCGCGTCACGCCGGCGCCGGGATGCGCGTGGTGATGCGTCTAATGACAGGGAAGAGGACAATGCCTCAAGAAGAGGCACAATGCCTCATCTAACATTTGTTTGTGGCATAATGTACGATAAACACCTGCGGCGTACTTTCGAAACAAAGCGAATAAGCGCATTGTGTTTATTTTTCATCCGTGGTTTGGTTTAATGGAATTCTTTTAGGCCGGGTCGGCCGTTAATTCCTCGGCTGGAGATCATTAGTGGTCCGTGTGACAGGCAGGCCGCACGGCTGGACAGGAACGCACGCGCCGCCGCCGCCGCCGCCCTCGCCGCTCCCATCTCCACTTTCTCCGGGCGGCAGCCATCTGCCTGATGCGCCGGCGCACCAATTTAGCCACAACAATCGGCCGTCACCGGCGGCGGTCCCCGGCGTACTTCGGCTGTCTGCCGCCGCCGCGCAGGAAGGGGGCTGTCCCAGGCCCGGTCTGTCGCGCAGGACGGGGCCCGGCCGGGACGGGCCGGCCCAGTGATCGGGATCACACCACTCGGCTCAGTGTGTGGGCACCACTGGCAGCGTGCAGCGCGGCGAAAGCGGCCCGCGTCCGCTGCAGACGGCCGCCATCAGCACCGGTACAATCTCCATCGCTCACGGCCTGGCCGGGCATATCGCCCCGCTCCGGCACAATTGGCCGCCGCACCGCCTCCCCCCCCCCCCCCCACACACAGACGGACCCGGCGCCGGAGACCAGTGAAAGCGAAAACCAACGGAACGCTCAGCTGCCGTCGTGATCAGGACGATGACTCGAGACGCCATTTCTCTCACGAAAGAACATTTTCAGGGCAGATTAGACAACTATTTTGCAATGTAGGATGCTCTAATCGAGCTTGTTAGAATACATGTCACAATCTTATCGCCGATGCTAAATATGTAACAGCGAACTGTAAAAAAATAGTTCATTGAAGTGGACGGTTCAGAGTGGGTCTGCATGGTGCGCGCTGCACCCGCTATTTATGTGATACCAGCACTTCGTGCAAGTGAGTCTGCTTTAAAGCAGTGCACAGTCATCTCACACAGCAAACACTTACGATCAAGTGACGATCAAGTGAAAGGGAAATGTTATCGTTAATCGCAAGTGATCGCTATGGCATTGCAAATAAATTAGGTAACGGTGATGCTGGCGGGGGTCATGACTGGCATTGCTGCATACGCCTATGGTTAAGAGTATTAGCCATCATTATAATAGTATTAGGAGAGAGGTTACCAAACGTGGCAGCACACATACGGTTGTTTATTGGAACCCCGTAATTCAGGTATAACGGACTGACCTATTGTGAACTGCAGCGAATCACATGGGTATAACTAAGCGTGCAGAGTGTGATAATGTCGTGTGCAGAGGTGCGGTCTCCCAGCTCTTCACCGTCCCCGTGCACTCTTTGAGGTGTAGGAATGTCCATTGCGGGCCATGACTTCAATTCGGCCACTTATAATACACATTAGCTAGCAATGCATGCACACAATGGTACACAGCAATGGTGGACACAATGGTACACAGGTGGATGTCGTGTTGGCATTGCATATGCATTCGAGTAAGCAATGCTCATTAAAACAGTCGATATTTGTATCGCAAGCGCTTAAAATATGTGCCTTGTTTAATGTTCCGTATGCATCTTTATGTAATGCATAACAGCCCGATGCAAACCGAACTTAAATTGCTGCAGTCACCTTAGCGGCAAAAACTTACGAAGTGTCTCAGAAAATTCGACAAGAGGTACTTATTTTACAGCCAACTTTTCATCCCTTAGCGCTGACATGAATACAAAGTAAGATGCTCGTCGTTCAGCCCGAGTTTTGCACGGAGCCGGCAACTGACATGGCGTGAGCCGGGCGTCATCCCCCCTCCGTAACCATCCCGGGGCCTCCCGTCAGCTGACCATAATACCCCACCTTGCCGGGGCCGCCCGCTCCTGACAGAACTCAGTCAGTCGGGATCCGCCGGCCGATGTCGTCAGTAATCCAGCGGAGGCACGTGCAGCGTCACCCAGCGCCTCCCCGCCCGTCCCCCCCCCGCCCGTCCCAGCGGCGGAGGCAGTCAGTCAGTCAGCCAGTTTGCGGTCGGGCCGTTTCATTCCGGCCCAAACTGCCGGCGAAGCTCGCCACTCCGAGCCGGCAGCGGGCGATGCAGGCGGTGCCGTACGCCGCTCAAGTGCCCACTTATACCGGCCGGGATGGTCCATTTCGGGGGTGGGCGGCATGGGTCGGTCAGCGGCGGCCGCTGTTCCGGTTTCTGATTTCGCTGTCGGTGCTCGGGCTACGCTGGCGAGCGGCGGATTCGCTCGCACCAGCGCCCAGTGCAGCCGATTGGCGGCGGACTCTGTCGACTTTCCAGTCCCGGAGCGGCCATGACGCGTGTCCCTGCCGCTGGACAGAGGCTCTCTCCCTCTCCAGCGGTGGCCGCTCTCAAAGGCACGCCGCCGCCGCCGCCGCCGGTAAGCCGGCAGGCGTGCGTGATGCCGTGCCATGAGGCGGGGGCCGGGGCCGGCGCCGAGTCGCGCCCCACCCGGCTGACGTGTCTGCCAGCCGCGGGCCGGGAGGGGGCGCCCCCCCCCCCCCCCTCCGCCCCCAGGGCCGCCGGCGCCGGCCGTAACACGGGCGGCGGCGCCGGGCGGGTCACCGCCGGGTCGCCTCTGTCCGCGTGTCACCGCCGCCGCGACCGCCCAGACGATCCGGCCGCGATAAGCTAAACTTGGCTGTTCCCGAGCGGCCGCTGCCCGGTCTGCCCTGCCGACAGACGGCCGCCCGGTGCCGGCGGCCGCTGCGCTCCTCCTGCCCGGACAGCTCGCGTGCGCCCGCCGCGTTTGAGCCGTCTCGGCTCAGCGTCTGACGGCGCGGCGGCGTGCTGACGGCTGATGCAGCCTGCAGCGCCCGCTCGCGCGTGGAGAGCCGCCGCTGGTCGTTTTCTGGCCAACTCGGCAGCTGCGGTCGGCACTTTCCGTCCGGCCGAGCGTGTAATGTCGCCCCTGTCCGCCTCTGTTTTTCGTCATTGCTATCAAGGCCAGGCGGCTTTGTCCGACACCGGCTAATGGATCCGTCCTGTATCTGTACCCTTCGTTAGAGTGCATTAATGAGCGCGCGGTGAGGCTGAGATGAGAGGGCCGGCCGGCGCGCCGCCGGCGCGTCCGCCGCTCCCAGCCACCCACCGCGCGTCATCGGCCGTGTCGCTCTCACAGTAAAAACAGCCCGTAACAAGCGCGGTCATCCAGTCAAGTGCGGCCAGGCGCCGAGCGGAAACAAATAAGTCATTATTGGCCGCGCGGGTCCCCGGGCGGCCGACCGCTGCGCGACACTGCTCCCCGAATCCATCACAGGCAGCGGCGACCGTGCTTATTAGCGGCCGGCCTGTGGAGGCTCCGCGGCCTCCGCCGCCGCGTGCGCGGCCCGGCCGACCCCGGACGCCGGGCCGCGCCGCACCATTACCGCCGCCCCTGATGCCGGGCTTGCATGCCGTCTGTCATTACGTGGCGCGCAGAGCGGCGTCCGCTCGCGGCGCGCAAACGGCGCACACGCACGGCGGCCGACGCGGCGCGGCTTCAGCGAATGCGGCGCGGCGCGGCGGCGGCGGTGGTGGTGGCGGTGGCGGACAGACACGCTGTTCGCCGAACGGCCGGCGTACGAGGGGAGCTGCGCGGTAGTGATTAACGTCGGGCTGCTGCCCCGGCCTCCGCCGCCTCCGCCGCCGCCGCCGCTGCTGCTGCTGCAACCGGCGGCACGCAATCACCGTCCGTTGCCATGGCAGCCAACGACTTCGGCGAACGCCCGCCCCGGGCGCCGCCTCTCCGCCGGCCGGCCGGCTCCTGCCATTGTCTTTACGAGCGGCGCGGCGCAGCGCGGGAGTCAGAGTTTCAGGCGAATCTGTTCACAGCCACCGCCGCCGACGCGTCCAGTGCGATCTGTGGCCTTCAGGAGAGGCGGCGCGGCCGCAGGAATGGTGCCGTGATTAGTGGCCCTGTGACGGCGTGACCTATCGTCGACAATGGTGTCTGGCCCGAGCGACGGCGCGGGAACAAAGCCAGCGGCCGTGCAGGTGGCCGGGTTCGGCGGCGATCGCCTCCTTCCCGGAACACTGCGGTGTGTAGTTCAGTGTATTAACAAGAACGGTCCTCCGGTCAGACATTTACAGCGCTTGTTTGAAGAACACGCTCCGGACGAGCAGCGGATGCCGAGTTCGTTCACCCCGATCAGGCGCCCCCTGTTGTATGCCTGGCAATGCACCACTCATAATTTTCAGGCTTTATGTATGCCCTGCTGGCTTTAGAACGCGAGGCGATTACGTTGCGTAAGTCCTGGGTGTAGCGGGTCTCTGGAGCCATTGTAACTTTTCAATATCCCACGCTGCATTGCTTCAGTTGTATCCACGACGTTCATTTTCCGGCTTTCTCTCGCAGTTAGTTTTCACTCGGTCCACGTTACACCGAATTGCCTCAGATCTCCTTGGCTGACTGCTCCGGCTCCACTCTGGGCATGTGACGTCACTGACGGAGCCCGCCAGTGCACCTATCACTCGCCGCGCACTCCAGTTTCCTGCGCAGGCCTTCCGCCCGGCGAGGGAGCGTCGGTCAGCTGCGACACGAGGCGGCGGCGGCGGCGGCGGCGGCGGCGAGGCCGGTTTACTGCCCAGGCTGACTGCACTCACGATGCACACCTTACTGCCGTACACCTTACTGCCGTACACCTTACTGCCGACGTACGACGTACACCTTACTGCCACCCCGCAGCGAGGCACGGCGACATTGTGAGGGCGGACTGCTGGATGGCGGCGGGGTGCCGCAGCAGCAGCAGCAGCGCCCGAGCCGGCCACGAGCTGCGCCGACTCGGCCGAGCGAGCCGTGCCGGACGGCTACGCTGGTCCGCAGTCCGTGGAGGAGGCCGCCCGATTTACCGCGGCCGCTGGAGCGCGCAGAACAGGGACACGTGGAAAGCGTGCCGCGACTCAGTGCCCATTGTGTTTCTCTTCACGGCTGTTTGTGTGGCGCTGGCGATGAGTGCGGCCCACCCTGCCATCTTCCGCCGCCGCCTCTGAACAGTCAGGGGCGGTGCCAGGCCACCGCCTCCCACTGCCCACACTGTGGCCGGACGAGCGCCTCGATACCGCCACAGACACTGATGTTAGCCCGCCGAGAACGCGGCCCTGTGACCGCCCCTGCGCCGCCGCCGTGGATCGGTGCCTGGCTGCGCTCCTGTCGGGCGCGGCCGAGTCATAGCGCCGCGCCGCCGTCCGGCCCTTTTGTTTTGGTGTCGGTGTTGCCGGTCCGTCGGTCCGGGGCCTGCCCGTTTGACTAATGACCTCTCCGAGGCATTTCTGATATAATCCATCCGTTACTCGATAATCGGACACGGCGCGGCCCAGAGGTGTGAGAACGGAGACGTCCTTCGCGCGGCGGCCGACGCCTTGGCAGCTGACGGCGACCGTCGATCGCACGGCTGATGCGAGACGCCGCCGCCGTCAGCTCTGTCAGGGCCGCCCCAGCCAACCCGACACGGCCGGCCGGTCAGAGCGGGCCGGCTGCTGCCTCCGACCGCGAACGCGCGCAAGAAGCGCATACGCCCGGCCGCGGCGCCACGCAAATCCTCCGCCGCCGGGAGAGGCGGCCTCTGACAGGCGCACGCACCGAGCGGCGGTCAACGGCCCCGCGAGGCGACCGGCCGCGATATCCTCCGGTCCGAACCTCCGCCAACATCGCTGCAGGACCTAGTGCTGTGCGTGTCGCACGCCAGTCGTAAACCGCATCTCGCAGTCGGCATCGGTACCGCGTGGGCGGCGGCGTCCGGCCCCGATGACGGCGGCGGGACTGGTGGACCGTGTCCGCAGTCGCTCGAACGACGCTCTGCCGTGCTCTGCCGTGCTCTGCCGTGCTTTACCGTGCTCTGCCGTGCTCTGCCGTGCTCTGCCGTGCTCTGCCGTGCTCTGCGCCCGTCCCCGGCGGAATTTATTCATGTGCGCAGCTCCGAGCCGTCGCCGCCGCGCCGGATCGGCCCGGTAAGATTAATTTGGCCGATCTGGCCGGCCGGCGCAGCAATCCCGGCTAATATGCGCCCCCCGCTGCGAGCCTGTCTTCCGTTCCGATTGCATACGGTCTGCACATTAATCACGCATTTTCGGATTGAATGGTGGGCCAGCGGCCTGTCGGCGCGGCCGCGGCCGTCGCTCCGGAGAGGCGGCCGTCATTAAGAAGAAAGCGAGCGGCCGCGATCTGCAGCCCAGCTGGCGCGCCGCTGCCGGCCGGACACTGCGTCAGCGGAGCGCCAGCCAAGGGTTGCGCTATCCTATCACCCCCACACATGGTGGTTAGGTTTGCTCTGACGAGACAATCGCTCCGGCTCCGGCGGCGGAAGCGGCGCGGAGAAAGCAGTGTCGGCCGGCATGCGCTCGTGTTCCGAGCACTGCTCCGGTCCAGGTCCGGTGCGCCGGTCCGGGTCCGGTGCTACGGTCCGGGTGGGGTGCTCACGCGCAGGTGCTCCGGTCTCGCCGCCTCGGGAGCACTCAGGCCTGGCGCGGCCGACCTCCGCAGGGCCGAATACCGCCACTGGAAGCAGCTGGCGCCATAAACTTCTGCGCCGACTTCTGAGGATCACCGAGCTTCTTTACAGCCCCCGACAAGCAATTAAGCCGTAAACGAGACGACTTGCTCCATTGTGCGACTGGAAACGTTTCTTTTTTGTCTGAGATGCCGAGCTTCTAAGGCTGGGCGGCGGCGGCGTCCGATCGGCGTCGGAGATGTCTTCATCGCGCCGTATTTGGCCCACGCTGCCAATCCCCGGAGATACGCTAACGGTCGGCGGCGCGGCGCGGCCAATTGGCGGCGAGCTGATGAGCGGGGCCGCCGGTCGCCGCTCCAGTTCTGTGCCGGGTGGGCGGAGCGACGCGGCCGGAAACGGCGCAGCCCGCACAACAGTCCTAATGACACACGCAGCGGCGCCGCGGCGGCCGGCAGGGCCGTGAGACGACGCCGTGGGCCGGCGACAGGTACGCTGTCGTCGACCACCGCTCATGCCCGACGTTCTCGGCGCTACTCGTGGCACTGGGAACGTCTGTCTGCTATAGTGTTCCTCGGAACTCAGTGCCGTTCTGGACTGAGTTCGACGCTACATTTGGTCAGCTACTTTCAATGTTGCGGCAGGTGACTGCGGTGGAAAGGCAGGTGACTGCGGTGCAAAGTCCGGGTCAACGTTCCCCCGGCTGGGAACCAAATACTTTTGTGGTTTTAAAACGGTAGACAAACATGTTAGATTGCAGCCGTAGTATTTTTGCTGGGATTCGGCGCTTTTGTTGGTTTGTAAAGGTACATGACTCCTTCGGTTGACGGACAGCTTCGACTGTCACTTTAGTGGCTTAGCTAAAGAACATAAGCTCCACAGTCCACATCCCAGGGAAAACATCCCGGCAGATTGCAGCATCCTCGGCTCCAGACGTTCACGGACCCAGCTGCAGCTCTGCGTGATCGATATGGATCGATATGGATCGAGTCGTGATATGGATCGAGTCGTCTGTTGATGTCGCCTGACCGGCCTTCTGGAGATGTGCGGGGTCCATCCGCGGACCTCTGGAGATGTGCGGGGTCCATCCGCGGCCCTCTGGAGATGTGCGGGGTCCGTCCGCGGCCCTCTGGAGATGTGCGGGGTCCGTCCGCGGCCCTCTGGAGATGTGCGGGGTCCATCCGCGGCCCTCTGGAGATGTGCGGGGTTCATCCGCGGCCCTCTGGAGATGTGCAGGGTCCATCCGCGGCCGGCGGGCCCAATCGGAGCCGGGTCACACTGCAGCTGTCAGGTCCCCGCGCCGCTGCCGCCTGTCACAACAGCCAAAAAACATGCGACAGCCGGACAAAAACGACCGCCACCTGGGCCGATCGGACCCGATGCCGCCGTCCGGCCGGCCACCGGTCCGGGTCACTGAACCGACGGCCGGCCCGGCCCGGCGGCCGGCCTCTGTCATTTAAATGTATCGATCCGAGCGTAATGTTAACACCACCACACTGCCGGGCGTGGCGTGTAATCTGATGGCGGCCGCGGGCGGCCGCGGCGTGTGACAGCCGGCTGACGACTCGTCACCATCTCACGGCACACCGGTCCTTCCTCGCCCCTCCCTGGTCACGACACACCGGCCCTTCCTGGTCACGACACACCGGTCCTTCCTGGCCCTTCCTGGTCACGACACACCGGCCCTTCCTGGCCCCTTCCTGGCCACGCCACACCGGCCCTTCCTGGCCCCTCCCTGGCCACGACACACCGGCCCTTCCTCGCCCCTCCCTGGTCACGACACACCGGCCCTTCCTGGCCACGACACACCGGCCCTTCCTGGCCCTTCCTGGTCACGACACACCGGCCCTTCCTGGCCCCTTCCTGGCCACGCCACACCGGCCCTTCCTGGCCCCTCCCTGGCCACGACACACCGGCCCTTCCTGGCCCTTCCTGGTCACGACACACCGGCCCTTCCTGGCCCCTTCCTGGCCACGCCACACCGGCCCTTCCTGGCCCCTCCCTGGCCACGACACACCGGCCCTTCCTCGCCCCTCCCTGGTCACGACACACCGGCCCTTCCTGGCCACGACACACCGGCCCTTCCTGGCCCTTCCTGGTCACGACACACCGGCCCTTCCTGGCCCCTTCCTGGCCACGCCACACCGGCCCTTCCTGGCCCCTCCCTGGCCACGACACACCGGCCCTTCCTGGCCCCTCCCTGGCCACGACACACCGGTCCTCCCTGGCCCCTCCCTGGTCACGACACACCGGCCCTTCCTGGTCACGACACACCGGCCCTTCCTGGCCACGACACACCGGCCCTTCCTGGCCCTTCCTGGCCACGACACACCGGCCCTTCCTGGCCCCTCCCTGGCCACGCCACACCGGCCCTTCCTGGCCCCTCCCTGGCCACGACACACCGGCCCTTCCTGGCCCCTCCCTGGCCACGACACACCGGCCCTTCCTGGCCCCTCCCTGGCCACGACACACCGGCCCTTCCTGGCCCTTCCTGGCCACGACACACCGGCCCTTCCTGGCCCCTCCCTGGCCACGACACACCGGTCCTCCCTGGCCCCTCCCTGGTCACGACACCGGCCCTTCCTGGCCACGACACACCGGCCCTTCCTGGCCCTTCCTGGCCACGACACACCGGCCCTTCCTGGCCCCTCCCTGGTCACGACACACCGGCCCTTCCTGGCCACGACACACCGGCCCTTCCTGGCCCTCCCTGGTCACGACACACCGGCCCTTCCTGGCCACGACACACCGGCCCTTCCTGGCCCTTCCTGGCCACGGCATACCGGCCCTTCCTGGCCCCTCCCTGGCCACGACACATCGGCCCTTCCTGGCCCCTCCCTGGCCACGACACACCGGCCCTTCCTGGCCCTTCCTGGCCACGACACACCGGCCCTTCCTGGCCCCTCCCTGGCCACGACACACCGGCCCTCCCTGGCCCCTCCCTGGCCACGGCACACCGGCCCTTCCTGGCCCCTCCCTGGCCACGACACACCGGCCCTTCCTGGCCCCTCTCTGGTCACGACACACCGGCCCTTCCTGGCCACGACACACCGGCCCTTCCTGGCCCTCCCTGGTCACGACACACCGGCCCTTCCTGGCCACTACACACCGGCCCTCCCTCGCCTCTCTCTGGCCACGACACGCTGGCCCTTCCTGCTCCCCTCTCTGACAACGACACACCGGCCCTCCCTGGCCACGACACACCGGCCCTCACTGAGCTCTCCCCAGCCCCGGCGGTCAGCCCAGGTCAGCACAGTTCAGCAGCGCGGCGTTTTCTCTCTCCGGCAGGTTTCCGCCACTGATCCCGACTGCGGCGTCAACGCCCAGGTCAACTACAGCATCGGCCATGGCTTCAAGAAGCCCGAGTCATTCAGCATCCAGGCGGACACGGGAGACATCTGCATATCGGCCCCGCTCGACCACGAGAAGAGGACCATCTACGAGTTCCCCGTGGTCGCCATGGACAGAGGTGAGTCCCAGCCGCCTGCGAGTAC